>JAOBAY020055476.1:0-13099 GCA_025331085.2 Zoanthus sociatus
TTGCACTTTCGCATGGTCTGGAGGGACGGTTTGGCGATCGTCCTCAAAATTCTTCTAACTCAAATACTTCTTTCAACCCCTTCACTATCCACTAAAATTAAGGGTAGAGACTCCCCTTAATATTGCTGCTTGAGAAGTTTTTACGTGGATTGAAAAACGTGCAGCATCTATTTTCAACTTTTTCGCAGCGATGTTGCGAGACGAGTTAGGGATTTGTTGCTCGTATTAGCTTGTCTTCAGGGAATATTTTATTGTAACAGCCTCTAATCCTTTAAATCTTTTGTCTATGTTCATTGCACTACGAGCGCGAGACGTGACGAACTTAAAGAAAGAGTTGGAGCAAAAAAGAATTTTAAAATAAAATTAGTAAACAGTTTCAAGGGCGTAGTTTAAAAACTGAAGCGCTGCGTTATCTATCGCTTTTTGTTTGTTTTGATTAAGTTATTTGTAATCTCTGAAATTTCGTCTTTTTGTATTTGTGCAAATCTACGGCCTTGGATAAATAACGCATATTTTTATGGTGATTAGTACATGCTTAGAGCTCATTGACGACACGAAGAGCGAAAGCTCGTGATTTATTTCAACCAATCGCACGCACTGATTTTGGACAGTGAAGGATGGAGCACGAATGACAGTTTTACAATGAATGTATAGATCATTAATGGTTTTGCTAC
The DNA here is from genome assembly GCA_025331085.2 of Zoanthus sociatus. Classification (NCBI taxonomy): domain Eukaryota; kingdom Metazoa; phylum Cnidaria; class Anthozoa; order Zoantharia; family Zoanthidae; genus Zoanthus; species Zoanthus sociatus. The sequence continues at coordinate 675 of JAOBAY020055476.1, forward strand.
TCAGCATTTTCGAAAGATTTAAATTACCAATATTCCTTAAAAGCTTCATACGTAGATTTAACACTTTCTAAAAGAGAATTGAGAGTTTTAGAATACCGTATCTCTTACAAACTCCGTGTATAGTCCTAACACTTTCGACATTTTTGAATTTTAAATTTTATTTATTATGTTCATTCCTTGCTCATAGTTTTATTGTGATTGTAAAAAGTGACGTTATCAAAGATTCGGTTTTTTGTTTAGAATTCCAGGACAATTTAAGTTTTTCCATCATTTTCTATCTGAAACGTTTCTCCCAATAATACTTCATCCTTATTTATAATTAGAAATAATAAAAAAAAACAGTTCATTGATAGAATGATCCGTTAGTTTTAATTGATATTCAGTGGCCAGACATTCTGGTTTTGTGGGATTCAAGAAGCCTTTATCTCTCAATGCTTATGATAAATAAATAAATAAATTAAGTAAGTAAGTAAAAATGAGTAAATGGATAAATAAATACTTTATTTAACGTCGCTTGTGAAGGAAGGGGTTGCCCGTTCTTCCTAGCCAGAGGCTAATGTTTAATCACTTGACCGCTCAGATCTTGGCGTGAAAATCAATTTGCAGAGGTAGGAAAACCAGGGTACCCGGTCAATCCGCGGTCTTAGCTGGATCCTCCTTTCCTATAATACATGCTTCTTAGAGTCCATTTTTATAATACATGCTTCTTAGGATCCTTTTCTATACTACATGCTTTTTAAAATCCTTCCTTCCTAAATACTTGCTTCTTAGGATCCTTCCTTTCTATAATACATGCTTTTTAGGATCCTTCCTTCTTATAATACATGCTTTTTAGGATCTTTTCTTATGATCCGTGCTTTTTAGGGACCTTTCTTCCTAGAATCTATGCTTTTTAGGATTCTTTCTAAAACTCTTTCTACCTACGATTTTAGAAGGATTTTTTCTTTTTCTTTGGAACCAGGCTTCTTAAGATTATTCCTTTAAAGCCTTTTCCTCCTAAGATCTTTCCTAGGATCTTCTTTCCTTGGATTTTTACCTTTTTGAGTCCTTTCCTCCTAGGATCCTTCCAATTTGAAGTCTATGCTGCTTGGGATCCTATTTTCCTTCCTAAGATCTTTTCCTCCTAGAAAATTCGTTATTACTTTTTTCATTCGTTTGTTATTTGTTCTTTATCCGTTTATTGACTGATTAAATGATTGAGTAAAAAAAGATGCTAAAGAAGGCTTATAGAAGAGCCACAATGTGCTTTGTAAGGAAGGAATAGACAATCCCAAATCACAAAAAATAACTACAACAAACAAACGAAAACTTTCTAAAGAATAACATCGTACTAGAAGTAAAAATAATTCTTCATCAAAAATGTTGTTAGTTTCGTGAAACTAGGCGCACTTTTCTAGATTCCTTCCCTGTGGACCCACATCGTCTCAATTACCTAAATTGCAGAAATACCACAGTGATTGTGGCAAAACTCTAATGAGTCATTAGGGTCGGAAAAGGATTAGCTTAACAAGTGGGTATGAGGCTCAAGATAAACGGCGCTTTTCATGGATAAATTTATCTTTATTCATGAGGATCGGAAGTTTATTAGAAGGAATGGTGTTTATTGGAAGCAAGGGGCTTAAAGGATCATAACTCCGGTCACAAGACTGACCTACTGCAAAATAATAGGAAAACCAAATCTGTCCATTAATAAAGAGGATGAGTGTGATTGCTAAGTTTTTTTATTTTTCAGTGGTCTTCAGAATTTCAATTTTTCTTGGAACTGCTTTTGTACTTTTTGTCATAGTTTCATATTGCTCCATTTTTTAAAGAGGACTGCGACTCTGAACCCTAAAAAAGGTAGCATTCCAGCGAAACTGTTTATTTAAATCATGTATATTCAGTTGTTTATTTACGCCCCATTTATTCTGTTATATAATGCAGTACACGGTTTTTTTTATAAGAACAACTTTATAAGAACAATAATGCTCAGATTGGCCGAAAATTAAAAACAATTTGAGAACAAGCTCAACTCAGACTGAGTATGAAAAAAGGTGAAAATGTTTCTAGTTGGAACTTTCTGAATCTTGTAATTTACGTTCGCAATGTTTACTGTACCGAACACAGAAGCATCGTTTCACATGTAGGATATCTACTATTGTCCCAAATGATACACGTACTCCTGTAATACTAAAAGTTCCTCAGACGATCAGCACTGTTTTTCAATGTCTTGACTTTTTGTTTCGATATTTTTCATTATTTCAAACCGCTTACGGAAATAACAACAAATTAAGAACAAATTGAGGCTGAAACACCCAAAAAATTAAGAACAATGAGCCTCGTCAAAATTTACTGTTTCTTATGAAAAAAAAGTGTGTATTCACATTTTCTATTTACAGATTGTTACGAAACTCAGGTCGAAATTTGACCAAAACTTAAGACAAGCTAAGAATACGCTCAGAATGATGTTTTTGTCAGATTAACTGCAGCTATGTGTATTGGGTCAAAACACAGAGGAAAAATTGCAAATTTTGTTTATTTTGTAATATTTTTATATTAGTGGGATGTACATTTAGGAAAATGTAAAAAGAGCTGAGTCTGATTTTTTCTTTTTATTGTAAGAGGTAACATGGTTCTTTTTACGTTCTCAGTGTGGAGGTAATTAAGAGAGTATATGTTCAAATTGACGCCCCCTCGATGTCAACAATGAGGATTAGAGCGGTTCCTTTTCATTTTATTGCAATTTGCAAATTAGGCACGTCCGATTTAACTCGTTAAGAAGGCGGAATAGAAATTGCTTGTTTGTTTGTTAAAAAAGATATTTAGTTTTGTGAAACTGTTTTGATACCTAGCGGAAAAGTAAACATCGTGATATCCCCTTTTGCCAGCTGCTGTGACATACTCTATTTAGTGGTAATCCCTGAAGAATATCTGGTTAATATAGATTAGTCCACGATTTACATCGGTTTAAAGTTAATTTTGTAACTTGTTCTCTTGTGCATGAAATTGATTGAAATGACACTACAAATGTTTTACGGTCTGGAGGCTATTGAAAATGGGCATTAATCAGAGTACAAAAGTAAACAATTTTAGATTATTACAATAAACATTTATTTAAAGCACAAATAGCTTTATTTATTTTTATGTACATTTTTAACATTTAAACAAGACATAAGGCGTTCAAAAATAAGAAAACGTATTTATAAGAAGAACCTCGATGAAATTGATAAAACTGGCATTGCCTAAAACTTAAACTAAGATTCAGACAATAGAAACTTCATTCGGGGTCTTGCTTTGGCAGCCTGTTCGTAATTTTTACGCAGTTGCAAATCTTGGCTTGAGGATTACTTCAGTTATCCACCTACTGTAAGCTTGGTCATCTTTCAGCCTGCGTGTTTTTACAAACTTTGTTTTCATATAAAGCAAAAGGTGCACTTTGTCTTTGGTTGATAACGTAATCCAGCTGTTGTACAGTAAATAACAGGGAAGATGCTTTTAAAATTTACCAGATAACTCCCTGTTATATTTTTGAATTTTTCAGTGACTGCTCCAATGTCACGGGATAGATAGTTCACTATTAAAAAAAAGATAAACAGTCTAGGAATATAAAGATGGAAAACTAGGGGTCAAGAAACGGCTGAAAAAATCATATACAACAGAAAAAAAGTTGAATACTCTATCTACACGTTTTTAACAAGACTCAAAAACAACCTCATGCTTTACGATTACTTTTATCGGTATTTCTCTATTTTTTTATCAGTCGCAGTTAAAAATGTCGCGTAGTAATCAAGTTTAAAAACATCTCATTCCATGGCAAGAATTGTAAAAATAAATGTCTAAATATTTTTGTGTCTTTTTGGTTTTGAAAATATCTCTGGTAGCTGCTAATCCACTTTGAATTCATAACTTTCAGATTGAGATGCGGTTTCTGTTTTTCATGTTTTGATGTTTCTCCGACGTGTGGCAGACCTGAAAGACGTCATAACTCGCGTAATCGGAAATACATTCCTAAAACATATGCGAAAAATTGTTCCTATGGCACGACTGTTGAGAGTAAGTCCAATTTTGTGTAATGAGTCATCAATACCTCTCAAAGACCCGCACTATTTTTTTTTGTGATTGTGTATATCGTTTCGTTCGGTAGCCATTGGCAGTTACATTAAACGCAATCTTCGCTGTTTATTGGTCGTCATTGATAGAATATTTGACAAACGAAATAACGAGGAATTCGTTCTTGGAATTTGTTCGTTAAAGAAACCTATTACAACCTGGGTAAATAATTACCATGCATATTTTAAAATTCAATCAATAAAAGAACTTGTTATGGGAATCAAAAAGTTTCAAAGGAAACCTCGTTTGTTCTCAATTTCTATCTAACGACTGCGGTATAAAATCGCCGATCTTCACTCTGTAAGGATCTGGACGTGAAAGATTAAAATATGTAAATGATTTAAAATTTAATCATATCGTTTTTAATAACTTTCAAATTTTAAAAACCAAGTAAAGTTTTCTGTGGATCCATTTAACCGTGAAGTCTGTGTAGATAGCTAAATCCTTTACGAGCCTATAGTGGCCCATGGAGTCACGGAGTGGGCGTTTATCTCCTGCTTCTGTAATGTAAAGAGGATGGCAACGTGTGTGTTGTGATCTATTAATTTGTCTGACCAAAATTTCATCCTTAGCTTTTGTTTTTAGCTTGTTATTAATATTGAGCGGACAAATATCAACCAGGGTGATTTTATGAAGTTGTTTTTTTAAATTTGAAACAGCATGTGCATCAGTGTTTGCGCTAATGACATAACTTAAGTATGCAGTGGAACTGAAATTTCGTTTACTTTACAATTACATTTTCTTTGAGAACCTTAGCCTGTTTGTTAGCTAGGCATCGGAAGTTGAAACCTAATTTGTAAAAAGACAGACATAAGTAAAACTTTGCAACACATACTTTTTATTGTAAGAATCCAGTTTTTAAGAATCGCGACGCTCAGATTTGGAAATTAAAAAAAAAATCAAAAATCATAATCATTCCCTCCGCACTAAGAATTCCTTTGCATGACTATGGTGCTATACTACCTTCTTTCTTTAAAGCTAGTTTCTATGGAAACCATAAGTGTGTTTTGATCTAACGAAATTCTTTATGTAGTGTTTGTTTTGTTGTAAGATGAAGTTTATTTAATATAACAATGAACTCTTCGTTTTTTTGAAATCATATTATGTTACCACATACACTTCTGGTTTCACTGCTTCAACGAAATGTGGGTCTATATTTAAAACTAATATTTAAGAATTGTTTAAGAAAAATAATTATTACAAATAAGGCTCAAAATGTCAAAATTTAAGAATCACGAAGCTCGGAAAAAGTACGATTCTAATAAAAAAAACTGTGTATTGAAGACGATATCTATTTTATCCAACAGCATTCCTCCTTTTAAACATTTATGTGACTTATAACAAAAGTTTAAATCTAAACATCTCTGGCTAGCTATTATTGAAGTAAAGAAACGTGTCCTTGCAGCTTTCTTCCTCAGAAGAGTCAAACCCATCTTATATTCTTTCAAAAACAAATTTCATTTTAAAAACTGGTACACATTCGATGACAAAAGTTTATATTTGCCTCATTTGCAAAATAATACACAAATAAAAAACTAGCACACGGCGCGCCAATAGCTAACTTGTGTCGTTACCGCACATTCAGGACTCCCATTTGTTTGTAAAACTGTACTGATTTTGTTTTGCACAATGAACCGCCTGCAGTTGTTTCTAAACTAAAGTTTACATATCTTTTTCACAGCTAGCTGTTTCTAGCTGATTTTTTTTTTGTTTTTTTTGTTTTGGTACTTAAGGAAATTTCTCATTAGCATGACTGCCTGTGATTGAAGACGCTGAAAGCGTTAGTGGTGGGATTTTCAAACGGCTCAATTTCTGGAGATTAGCGAGTTTTATCCGTAAATACCATTGTTTTCTGTGTTTGTTCCTATCTACATTAGTGGATAACAATTAATTGATTTTTGACTAAAAAGTCAAAGTTTTGTCATCTGATAATTTTTGGTGCATGTTCGTTCAACTGACAAACAATGAAATCTTTCGGACAACTAACGCAGCATTTACAACATTTGTTTCAGAAATGTTCAAAGTTAAACGAAAACAATCACTCGCGTTTTCAATATTGTAAGAAACTGCGCATAGAAAAAGCATTGATCTTCGGCACTTGTTTTTATTTATGAACTTTTTGCGAAACCATTTTTTTATTATTTTTGACGAATTTTATCATAACAGCATAAATATAAATTCGAACTGAGTTTTAGCAATATAAGAAAATTGTTTTAGGTCAAGACTTTAACGGGATTATGATAAACATTTCAAAAACTGAACGCATGGAGATTGAGAGATTTGTGTCATGTTAAATTTTAAAAACAAATCCAAGCAAATTAATCAAACTTCCAAAAGAACGAGAGCTATGTTGATTTCAAAATGAGTTAAGTGCGCTTAATTGCTGCGGCTTTATAGATGGCCATTTATTAAAGAAACATATAGGAATTGAATAAGCAATTAGGGTTTATAATCATTATATTAATTATTCGTTCCATTTTGTGTAATAACGGAAGGAAAAGATAGCGATCAAAGTAAAGCGGTTACAATTTGACCTGAAGATAATTTATCATGTGAATCAAAAATAGTTCTGACGAACTGATGCCGCATCAATATTCAATCATGCAACAGAATGACTTGTTCTTTGTATTCATCTTATAAAAATTGCATTGTAAACTGAATTTTACAAAGAGCTCTACACCCACAAAGCAAAATTATTCAAAGAAGGCAAGGGAGCTTGGTTTAGATTTAAAAACAAAAGTATTAATCATACGTGGGTTTTATTAAATGAAGTTTTAGTTGCTCTGTTGACGGACTAACCACGAAAACGTCCCGTTTTTTTTAACTTTACTTACGGAGAAACATATCAAACTAGGGCTCATTGTATCACGTGTTTATCAAGTGGACTTTTGACTCCTAGGTAATTTTATGGATATAAAATTGTTTACAATTTTAGAGATTTGTTATAAACTGAACGGAATTAAAATCTGTATACACTCTTTCCTATAATCTGAGGCCGTGCATGTTGCAATCTGATTCAATATTTTGACCAGCAAGTAAAGGTTTTTCAATTCAGTTACTAACCAGGGTCGGCTAGGGGTTTGGGGTATATATACAGTATTTCGGTGTATTTGATATTAGCATCTGAGGTATACGGTATTTTAATGGTAAAAATTGGGTACAAAGTATTACACTCTTCTTGAAATTTGGTATATAAAGTATATAATGTTTTTTTCAAATTTTGGGTATTTTCGCATGAATTTAAACTATTTTTGGATGATTTTGTTCGGGTGTATTGAAATTCCACTACCTCCTTCTTCTGGCCGACCCTGCCTTAATGTGATAAATGAAGGCTTTTCAAGTTTGTCTTTAAACTTGATTATGACCGAGCACCATGATTCAAGCTTACAGGCCAAAAAAAGATACGTTTTTTGGGAGTTCTGTGATTTATCATTGTTACATAACATTTTTGATCAAGACTTAGCCGAAAAAAAAAGTAGAACAAATTACGATTCCATTGGGACCTTTGTAATGTGGACTGAATTAATGAAAACACGAAAGATGAACTCGAGATGTGATAAACAATGGCAAGCTCAGTGATGAGAAATGAGGAAATTTCAACTATGCAGTTGTTTTGGTCATGTAATCACAGCTGAGGGTAAGCTACGGATCAATATTAACCAGTGAAGGAAGAATATCACAATTTAATGTTGTGTAACAGTGTAAACTCGATTGCATGATTTGCGGCAAAGCCAAACAGTTAACATCCTTGATTTCGTTAATTCACTCGCTCATTAGTTATTAGTACAAAATGTTTATTGTCAAGAGAACAACTAAAGGGATTTGTTTCTCAAATGCGAACACAGTATCACACAATGGATGTTTTAATCTTGACATTCTGAGTTTTTCAGCTCAGTTATTCATGCCCTTTTAAGATTTCGTTTTCCAGGAAACGCGGGATTTCGATTTCCTCTTTCAAGCTGCAATTTCCTACCAGTAATGGTCGTACATATTTTTAAACAATGATAACATTAAGCGTCAATTGTCGTGTCTTTTTAGTTCGAGTGCTCTGTAATTTAGTATGCCACAAACAATTTAGTTAAAAGCACCCAGTCCCAATTGAGAATATTAAAAGAAGTGGGAGGTCCGAAGCCAGCCGCGCGCTGCTATAAAAACACGGTGTTTTTGTACTGATGTTCATTTGGCAGGGGAGCGCTTGAGGTTTCTGCTCAGTATGTTGTCTCAACTGTGGCCCCAGCTAAAATGTATGATGCTTTACTCTCTGCTTGTGATTTCCTTTGCTCTTGGCGTGTTGTTAAAGGCCATACCGATTCTGAGGGGGTGCATCGCAAGGCAGTTTAACAAGATCGCCGATATAGAAATGAAATCGGAAGACTACTGGGACTCCCTTTTCAGCATCAAAATGTTTCAGGCCATGTGGCACTTCAGTCTTTTAGATCTGAATAAAAAAACAAGACTTGGGGGAAAAGCATACAACTCTCCAGTCTTCTCTCCTGATGGAAGGAGAAGTTTCCATCTTTTGGATCTGATGAAAGCACATCGCCCTCTTGTGGTTAATTTTGGGAGTTGCAGCTGACCTCCGTTCATGGCGAAACTGCGCCAGTTCAACGAAATTGTTCAAGATTTCCACAACGTCGCAGATTTCGTGGTGGTATACATTGAAGAAGCTCATCCCGTCGATGGATGGGCGTTTAAGGTAAGTTAAAAACAGCAGAATTCCTTCGACTTTGTTATATTATAGACCGGTATTGATTTTCTATCACGCGTAACAAATAACGAACTTTCGGCTACAGATAAGAACTGAACTAAATGACGCCTCCAATCCCGCTCCGCCACATCTTTTGTGCATGATTTGTCATGTTTGAATGTTTGAATATAACAATTTATTCAAAAACTTTTAAAAATATATATAAGGCAAAGAAAGGGGAACCGTTGTTGTCTTTCAAGCTTTCAAGACGAGTAGTTTTGATCTGCTTACGCTAGAACCATCATACTTCACACTTTCTACTTGTCCTTGTGTTTGTTTTTGTTGTTGTTTGTGTGTGTGTGTTTAATGCGTGTCTTTTTAGTTTAATCTAAACTAATCTTAATCTTATTTAACCGTCTGTAAGCCAGCATTGTAATTGAATATAATTCAGGGAACCCACATCACTTCTAAGCCTCTTGGTTTCTTTGTGGACTTCCTTGCCAATTTTTCAAGTAAAATATTTAAAAGATATTTAAAAACTGAAACTGAAACTGAAATAATTCTATAGATCTTGTATTCTTGACCGTGTTTATCTCTTTGCTAACGCATTAACTCCAATCCTTTTTTAAGACTGTTTATCGTAATATCGAACAGTTGATAATTTTCTGTGCTCAAAACCCTTTTTTATTAACAATTTTAGTTTTTGCTGTATTACCAGTGTTAATTTTTTTGTGATACAAGATTTATGAATTTGTTTAAAGGTGGGATGAGTACATTTGGTAAATATAAGGAATTGATGTTTTAAAATGAGTTAACCCTTGTTTCAACCAATAGCGATTCAACTACGTTAATGATTCTGCTACAGGATACGAAACCAAGAATTAAGAATATTTGAAAAAAAAAACGTTTTTCGTCAAATAAAACTAATGGGAAAACCACTGCAGTCTATAACTGAGTGTCATAACGATGAAGTCTTGATGTGTTTTTCGTGTGGTAAAACGCAACACATTCTTGTTTCGAAAAACATGAGTCCAATCTCTTAGGCATTCAAAATAAGTAACGCTGAAAAGATTTTGTTGACCACATATCCGTAATACGTATTCAGATTCGTGTGATGTGCCAGATTGACCTTTCAAAAATGTTCTTCATTTGATTCGGCGTCTGATGGCGTCAGTTGTGTTTACAACCAAGTGTGCGTCGATAGCTTACGATTGTAAAATGACCTTTAATAATAAGATAACGTGGCAGGAAACACAAAAACTCTGAATATATTATATTGAAGTTCCGCCGGTGATCTAAGAAAAGATAAAATCAAAACCAACCAGAAATCGTTAAATATGAATGATATTTTTTGAAATTTGGCAGTTAGTTCCTTTTATATTTAAGCTATTTTACCGGAACACTGTCCTATAGATGAAAACGAGAGACGAGTTTATGATCATCAAGTACATCATTTTTTAAAGATTTAATAGTTTTAGTAACTTGTAATGTTAATGAATAATGAGGAATCAGAGCCAGAGGTCTCTGAAAAATACATTAATATGCCAAGCTGAAAGTTTTGTTATTTTATTTTTATCTTTTTAGACTCACAATAAGAAAAAAAGAGTATCAAAACAAGTGTTTGGGAAAATCACAATACGATCGTTGCTAATGCAAGCGATTTCTGTTTACATTATTTCTCTCATTAACTTACATGCCGAAGTTTCTACAATAGTTGCAAAAGCTATCTGAATATTAAAAACGTTTTTTTTAAATTGTAAAACAAAATAAATCTGGACATATGGGACCGATAAGATAAGTACTGTTGCTGTGATGTATATGAACTTAACGAAGCATGCATTTCTAGTTTGATTCTAGTTTGAAACATAATGTAATCTTCGGATGTATATCATTAGCAACGAACATGCGATACATACGATCAGCGGTTCAAGCCCATACCGTATTGAGAGTCGATTTATGGATGTCACTACACTAGTATTCAGTACACAATATACATGCAATCAGCGGTTCAAACCATTAATATTAAATACCATAGAACAGTACAGTTATTGTCTAAACAAAATGGTGTACTCGCAGCACTCACTTTTTATTAGAAATAACAAGTATAACAGTACAAATACATTAATACCGAAAACAGAACAGTTTTCTCATTATAACAAAATGGTGTACATTCTCAGCTCTCCTTTTTAGAAGTAACTAGTTAGTTAATTCAATAACTGTTTTGCTATCAGCAATATTGAGAAACTTGAAACGCGATATTGCACGTAAACTGCACGTATTGATTTCTTTCGGCTGGCTAGCGGTCTCGGATCTTTATCAAACTGTGTTCGTTTAATTTCGCTACTTGAGGTTGTATGCTGAAAAAAGACGTGGTAAACAATGACGTCCGCAGGGAGTTACCTAAAGAAATTATGCCGTGTAATGTACTCTGATCAGCTTTTACACGAAACAGAGCTATCAAAGATGAAACTCGGCTTCATAACGAAAAGCTTTCCTAAAACATTTCCCACTGAGAAACCTAATTCATAAATGAGATGGTAAGAAATAAACTCACTGTGAAAATTTATCTATTTGTTTTAAAAATCAAGTGGAAAAAAATAGATAAAAAAATCTGAGGAGTTAATGTTTTTTTATCATTAGACAATTAAAGCTCCGGCCCTTGAGGGGAGGGAGGAGTAAATGGGTTTAGGAATGTGGTGAGGAATGTGGGAGGAGTGAGAAAGGATTAGTGAGTGTGGGAGTGGTACGTGCGGGGAGGAGTAAACGAGGACAGGTGAAAGATGAAGAGTGAGTAGGAGGGGGGAGGGGGGCTGTAAGGTTAAATAGACTAGCCCTCCTTCCCTCTCGTAGGGTTAAATTGACTTGCACTCCTTTCCCTTCGTAGGGTTAAATAGAATAGCACTCCTTCCCACTCGATTTTTTGGCTTTAAAATTGGGCTGCTTTGAGGATTACCAAAAGCTTTGGTACAACTGTTCTTTGTTTCTTAACACATCTTTTGACGCACACTAGGTGACGTTACAACAGATGACATCTTTTCAATAAACCACACGATTTGTGTATTGACTTTTTGCTAAATAGTAACTAAGTATTAACAAATTTACGTTTTGTCATCATTTCCAGTTTTATGATTCCAGCTTGATTAAAATCTAAAAACATAAAAATCGTGGTCGGAAAGCAGAGAACTTGCCAACTACGCCAACCACGCCTATAATATTAAACTAGACACCTAAATAAAATCATTTTTATTAAATCATAGTTAGGCCAAACCAAACTGATTTCTTGGGACACGGATTTTTTTCAAAATAATATGGGTTGCGATCGGTCGTCGGAAAAAAAATGAAATTAAAAAATCATACTTAATTTACATAAGTCGAATCCGTGTCACGCTATGTGACGCAATTGACGTTAAATAAACTATTTATTCAACGTTTTCAATTGCATGTTCTTAGACAGTGAGACAGAAATCGACAAGCGGAACAAGGGAAAAACTGAAATCGCGATTGAACGATCACACGTATTGTTTTTTCTATTTCTTTTTTTATTTATTTCTTTTTTTTTTTTTTTTTGCTTTTTTTTTTTGGGATTATATTTGGGCAAAATGAGGGTTGGTCGGGTCCGTGTCCCAACAGAATGATTTGCTCTGGCCTT
>JAOBAY020055499.1:0-13098 GCA_025331085.2 Zoanthus sociatus
AAATCGTTTTGCCACTACGAGATCTCGAAATCTTTTTCCGCTTCCAACCTGCGATATATCGCATTTCGATGCGATTTCTCGTAGATTCTTAAACAATAGGATTGTGATATTTCACATGATAAATCATTGTTTGCGAGATCTCGGAAAATTTTAAAATATTATCGCGAGAGCAATACCCTTCTTGCGATACGAAACGAGATCTCGCAACGTTTCTTTTGAGCACTACTGTAACTTGTGAATTTATAAGTTTACAATTTGTGCTAGCGGTGTCACCAATTTGTGGTCTGTATTTGGACTAAAATCTCTTTCATGTTTCAGGCAAGACCGCCAGTAGTTAAACCTTGCACGTTGGTGGGTAGCGATTTTTTATGGCTTTTCATAAATACTGAAGGTTTATAAATGCTATGGTTTTTTTTAAGCGTTGTGATAATTTTATGATTTCTGTCATGTCTACAGGGACCGCATGGTGATACTTGTACTAAGGTTCGTCAACGAACAGCCCACTATTCGGGATTTGCGCCAAAATGTTAAAGTTTTAAACACAAATAGCCTCTTGGTTTTATGGCTATATATTTTAAAATATAAATCAGAAAAATCCAATTTAACATTTCAACTTAATTCCATAGGTTCACAGACACAAAGTGCCGCCAGGCAAAAAAAGAGAATGTAACATTGTAAATACAAAATAAATAACTAAAAACGTGTCGTCTCAAGTTTCTAAGCTAATTCATCGTAATTTTCCCCAGTGTGGAAACATTTTTGGGAATAGAAGGGGTTGTACGAGTTTTATTGGTTAATTTCTTTCATTTCATTTGGTGGCTTCTAAAGAAGCCATTGTTTGTTTCTAATAGTAATGAATTCTTCACTCAGTGCATGTTTCCAGGGAAATAACTCTTCGTGAATTTCAAGTGAACCCTCTCTATTGGGCAGGAAGCTGCTTTATGGTCTTGTTCATCCAGGAAGGTGGGTGACTTTCCAAGATACAACTTGAAACTGACGAGAGTGACGACCTGACAACCACCGCCTGTTACTGTCACATTTCTTGAGAGAAGAGCCAAGACCTGCGCTTATCAGCTCCTCTTCACTAACTAGGTATGGAGTCCCTCCAAGTTCTGACAGCAAACCAGGAAAGATCGCTCGCAGTACGTCATACCGCATTGTAATCGTCTCGTTGCAGGCCAGGGGTGATTTTAAGCCCTTCTCAAATAGCCCAAACTGGTGATCGTCAGATTCACCTGGTTACAGGGATGGTAGAGGTGAAACAAATAGAGAACAAACTCCTTACACTGAATGTGCAACTTTATGGTGAGGTAAGAAATTGAATGTGATTTTTTGGCTTAACAAATCTTAGTAAATCACACCATTTTCTCTCATGTTCTCTGAGACATTCTTTTTCTTAAAAATGGAGTAGTACATAAGCTATAAATATCTTTAGAACACGTGAAGCTGTTGTGTGGAATTTGAAATCTTGTATTTAATTATGAAAGATCATTGCTGTAGGATTTTGGAAGTTAATCAAAAAAAAATTGGTAATGCAAGTACCTCGTTCAGGAGAATTTTCTTCCCAGAAAAATATAAGTATGTAAGTAGTTCCTGTAAGGGGAAAAATATTGTAGATACAACATCAAGTTAGTTAAAATGAGCAGGTTTCAAATAAATGTAAGAAAATAGGCAGTCAAAGACTGCATGTGACTTAAGGCAGAATGCATAACAACGGTAATTTAAGTTAAGAGAATGAAAATGCAAATGGTTATACCATAGTGAACTTTGATTTCAGAAGAAAACGTTAGATATATAGACATTCTGTAATATTTTCAAATCAACTGAATCACAAATTTAGCGTGTTACTCACTGTGTTGCTGTAAAAAGGTTTAAATTAACTTCTCCGACACAAAATTCGCCATACTGCTTTGACCAAAGCGAACTGGGACTGACTAACGAGCCTTCGTTCTCTTAGCCAGCGAGATCTCCTTGACGACGATAACGTGTTTGAATAACCGCAAGGAACGCCTGCCTCAATTGAAATGGTTACAACTCACTCACTCATTCAAACCGATGACATTATGACGAGAGGCCTTATAAGGCCTTTCGTCACAAAAATTAAGCAGACAAAGAATGAAGGCTACATCTTCTATATTTCAAACAGCCATTATTGACAAACTTACATAGTCATAAGAAATATGTATATGTAAATACAATATGATGTGGCCTGTAATTCTTTAAAATCTAAACAATAAACAGTAAAAAAAATGGATTTACACGAATTTTCAGTTCATTTGTTTTGTATAATCTTACAAACTTGTTTATTTTACTACCATCGTTGCGATATGGCCTTCATTTAATTTTTTGCATTTTCTACTCGAAATTGTTGGATAGAAATGCGGGGTTAAATCCATTGATACTGAAACTGTGCTGGTAAAATGTTCTAGTCAAACTTAGAACTATACTGTTCGTTGTGAAATATAACATAAACTGTTATTTACTGAACTGTTAGTAATCTAATTGTATTCTCAAAACGAATGCTTTAGTTTTTATGTCAAACTACTTTGTTCATAATCCTTTCTGTATCCAACTGTTGACTGTCTACCTTTTAATGACAGAAAATATTATTGGCATTTTATTGCAAAACAATATTGACAAATTTAATATTTACAAACATTACATTCGCTTTAAATCTTTCCGATAATACTGTTATTGCTGTGAAGCGAACCAAGCGAGCGTGCAGCAATTTATTTTAAAAATAATGGAAAAATCTCGATTTCATCTGTTTGCTGTTTTAACCAGAATTCATTGCGTTGCAACGAGGTTTTAACCAGAATTCTTGGATTGCAAACACAGTTCTCTGCATGCCCTGGTAGAGAGTAGTCTTTTATTGCAGATTGTACGTTACGTACATAAAAATGAATGAATAAGTGCATTAATTTATATCGGGTATTAGAAAGCTTCTGTAATAAAAAACAGTAAATTTATCAATTTAAAACAATGCAGCTCAATAACTTTGATTCTTGATATGCATTCGCAAAAATTGAGCTTGATACAAAATTTGATAATGAATTCCGACTGTGGGCGATGCAAGCAAACGAATGTAAAAGTATAAGAAGAACGTTGAACCAAAATCAGTTTCGTTTCTGTCATGTGGCATGCTGTGAAAGATGGTGTCAACTATCACATTTTGTTGTTGTGTCGCATTCAGTTCAGTGCAAATGGCAAGAAATCGAAAGAGAAACGATGTTTTCCACTTCGATGTATATACAAAAATTTAAAATGCACATTTAAACAAACCAAACATCCGCAGCATTCTCATAATTTGGGATATACTAGTTAATATTATAAAGTATTAGAAACTTATATTAGGTGCAATTTTTGAATTTAAAACACTTTATAAATTTCATGTTATTAATGCTAAAAATTGTTTTTGCAAGAGCAAAATAATGAACCAATACCTAATATTTGTTAAGTCATTGTTGCCCACATTTTTACTAACTAAATTCCTTTTCTGTTTAAAGAGTCTAATTTAAACCTAGAAGAAAAAGTGGTTCGGAGACTTGGAGTTAGAGTACTATCGAGGGGCATTGGTAGTCTCCAGTTTATTCAGAGCCAGTTAATATCTGAAAATGGAAAGATTGACAAAGGACCAATAATTAACCAGTATGGTTCATCGATCAGGTCTCTAACAATTACAAGTACACCAACTACATATTGCCGATCTCATGGGCTAAGCCAACTTCTGGAAATCATACATGCCCTCCCAGGAAACACATTCTATTCAATGATCTATTTCTGTTACTTTACACGCCGGTCACAGACCTACCCCTCTTTTTCCCACCTACCAGATGGCAACAATCATTTATGAAAGTGGTGTTCCGTGCGAGCACACACACCTGACTAAAAATGGCGGCCAGTAACTTAATTTCGAGGAAGTTATAAAGGAAGTTCAAGAGGTTTCATCTGAAATTGGTGAAGGTGAAAGAAAAGAATGTAGACAAGTGTTTTGTTTTACAGAAGTTCCTTGCAGATATTGAGTAAGTGCTCCATGGGTTATTCCATTTTTTTTATCCACTCTCCCTAAGTATGGCACTACATGTATATTCCCACCAAAACCTTTACTTGTAACTCAACAATCACATTTTTAGAAACCTTAAGGTTTTAAACAAAACATTTGAGTTTACCAGTGATTCAATATCCAAGTTCTAACTTCAAAAGACACTATGAAAAAAGAGGATTGACTGGGGATGAGTTACATGAGATCGAGGCTTGTAATTTACTCATTTGGACTGTCATAGATGACACATGGCATTAATTTACTCGAAAGCGATATTCCTGGATCTTCTCTCGACGGAAGAAACCCAACATCATTAAAAGTGGATGAGCTTCGCTTCTTGCTGCAATGTCATGGTGCTTAAAGGGCCTTATTTTTCATCCTAAACTCACACTGTAGTGAGTGAACAAAAGGTTAAAAATCACATTCATAAGCTTTATTAAAACTGAAGACCATAGTTAATATTTCTCCACTCGATTTTCAATTTAAATTTATTTGTAGCTTCATGATCTCGAAAGCACGCGAAAGTTAACGTAAACAAATACGAAATTTCCTTAAATAACAACATCCTGCTTTTTATTTACATCCTGTTTAAATAATGAGCCGCAATTACAAATGTAAACATGGCATATTGCCAAGAGAAAACTATATTCTACATATACTCGACAATGATCGTCTTGTGGCAATCAAACTCCGTGATGTGGACTAAATGCAAATAGCTAAAAGTCTTATATTGTGACAATGGCAATAGATGAAAGCATTTTCACCGGACCAAAAATGCCATATTTACGACAAGAAACTTCAATATGCCAAGCAATGTTTAATCTTCGCGTGAGCATGTTACGTTACAATGCCCTGCAAAAAGGAGTGAAATATCAAATTTAAAACCGTATCATCTAGTCTGAATTTCAGACGATATTTTCTTCCTACAGTCCTACACTTCGATACACTGAGTGTAGGATTGTAGGGAGAAAAATCGTCTGAAATTCAGGCTACGTATTGCTCTCCACAATTTCTTTTCTCAGCATAACATTAAAAATGGGTGCTTGCCAGACAAAAATGCATTTTTAATCGTAAGGGGTAGCAAATTAGGTTTGCCCAAAGTAATTTCTAGCCCCTTAGCCTGAGAGGTAGTAGTCTCCTTGCAGCTACTTTAGTGTCCGACAGGGAGCCAAGGAGCCCAAAACTGCAGATAAGAGCTAGTTTTTTTTTTTGACTGCTCATAGGTCAGAACTAGCATGAGACACCCTTAGGGGATAGCAGTCTATTCTCTATGTAAACCAGAACTTCTAAGAGCATCCTCCCTTGCCAGAAATTGCCCATGTTCACATTTTTACATAACAGACTCTGGTTGTGATTTTCCTTGTTCTTCAAATCATGCAACAGATAGATACAGTAGCTTTATTTGGCACTTTTCAGTGTACATAAGTGACGCAGGTGTTGTATAATTTCACTGGACTGATAGCATTTATTTTGCTGCTTTGTTTTAGAGTGAAGCAGTTTATTACTACAGGTCGAGACCAAATCATTGTTGATCCTGATCCAGACAAACTTTTACATGGCAAAAAAAAACAGAGGCAACAGTCTAACACCAGTACAAACATAAATGGCAACATCGACAGTGGGATTGTGTACCCAAGTAGTGGCTGGTCAATCAAATTGGAAAGAATGCCGCTTTTTACAAAAACAGAGATAAACCTTCATATATCTCAAAGTAGAAAGAAAATATCATGTACAAACAATTACTCTGTCGTAACCAGCATGCGTAAAGCTAAAACATTCCTAGAAGATCGTAAAAATTAATGGAAGTTCTTTGACTGAGTGGAGTAGCCCCACACGGAATTTTTATATGACAAGTAAATGACAAACAAAATACTTTGCCCTTGTAATTATTATTTTTACTTTCTATATTGGAAAAACAAAACGCCGCTTGCATGACAGGAAAACAGAGCATTCAAAACACTGACAAGTAACAGCCATTCTTCTGCCATTGCTGATCATATGACCCGAACAAGCCACAGGATTAAATGGGCTCACTTTGACATTTTAGCCACTGGACGATCTGATTTACATTGTAAAATTAAGGAAACTAAATCTGTTTATTTTGATTTACTTTTCATTATTACTTTCCTTATTTGGTATTAGGTTTCATGTTTACATTTAATTGTAGTTTGAGTAACCGTTACTTCTGAAGATGTATGTCGAAGCATACGAAAAGTTAAGTTCATAAATGAAAGTCAGTTTTACAACATGCATTGTCTCGTTATGTTTATAGCCGCAGTTTGTGTGTTATTTTTACGAAAATAGTAAGACGAGCAGAATATCCTCAAAAGAGTTTCCCTCTGTGGCTACTTGTCTTAATTTGTTTTTCAACAATAAATTTGAAAGTGATCAAAACTCAAAGATTCACGATCAAAAAATCTATAACATACTCAGCAGCTGGTCGATGACAAGAAAAAAAATTCCTACTGATGGTGATTGCTGTTTTAGATCTATTGTAAGAAACATTTGCTATAGAATATAGAAGGAGAGTTTAACAAGGAAATAATTTTTCATTTATATAACATTGGAATATTACACAAGAATGAAAAGGACATGACTGACAGTGAAAGAATGTCTAGAAAACCGTAACCACTATCGGAATCTTCATGCGAATGACAACTTTGATATAGAGATTGAGAAGTTCAAGAGAGGATGGTACTTTAATGGGGAGGTTGGAAATTTAATGGTTATGGCAATGAGCAACATCTTATAAATACCAATTGTAATATTTTTAACGATTGACAACTATCCTGTTATTCCAGTTCTTCCAAGAAACCAGCAAAATGGCGCTGTACCCCTTTAAGTGTGCTTTAATGGAACTGGGTGTGGTCATTATGACTATGTCAAACTGAGGCCAAATAAACAAGAAAGTACTTTGGTTTGCTCAAATCCAATATAAACAAAAATGCGAAATGTGTATATGTCGTGTTCATGTGGTGTGAATAAAGAAGGTTCCCGATCACAAAACATTTGTAGCGATTCTTCAGGTAGTTGCGCCAGCAGATTTAAATGTTGAAGACCCACATTTCATGTGATAATACATGTAGATATAAAGGATGCTGCAATCCATACAGAAAGTGTACAAAACAAGAAGCTATAAAAGGTGTTCCCTGAAAAAGACAAAATTTTGAGTATCAATCGATATCAAAGCAAAAAGCGAAGAGAAAGTTATTTCACAGAAATAGAATTTTTCATCCTCGAAGAAATAATCTCACATCACATATATAATGGGAAAGAGCCAAGTACTGCGAATGGTTTACAAATGTATAACTTTTTCCAGTCAGTAATTGAAAAACAATCAACAAAGAGAAAAAAAGAATTGCCACATATGAAAAAGGCTCTGAATGTACACAATCAGGAAGTAAGAATCATGTCAGCATTATTTAGAAACCAAGTGGAAATCGGATTTTATAAAGAACACATGAGCAACAATACAGGGAATTAGCAAACACGAAAAATTTTCAATTCTTTAAAATTGTTTTCTTTAGCATTAAACAAAAAAGTACTGAGTTGGTCTTAAAATAAATATATATCCCTGCAGATACGAGCACTATTCTCATGATATTTGTGGGATAAGTCTACAATCAATAACCCGGCAATTGTCTGTTTTCTTTTAATATAAAAATTTGTTCTAAAACTTATGTAGTCAGTAATACCTGATATTAACATCTAGTTTAGGAATTTTATTAATTTAGCACACTCGTATGAGATACATAACATTGAATACTAAATTATGTATGATTTACCAAAATAAACCATTAACTAAAATATTTACTTGATATCGGGCTCATTGCCTGTTATTTTGCAGGTCAGAAAACGAAAGTTACCCAGGTGGCCCATCGGTATAATAGCAAAGCAAATTCACTTAGCAAAACAGCTCCTTGGCCCAGTGTTATAATAGACTACAATACTCTACAAACCTTTAGTAAAAATGGCAGAAGCACGGGTGAGAAACACGGCATATGAGCAAGATGAAGAACTAAAAAGCGATGTTAAAAAATACGTACTGCAGAACGTGCGAAGAACCGAAGTTTTAGATTTCTTGTAAAGAGATTACCCTCAGTATGCTTGGAGTTTGCAAACATTAATCATAAGAATGCAAAGATTTAATATCAAATACACAAATTACAATATTGAACTGGAAAGAGTGAGAAGTGCTGTGGAGGGAGAAACTGAGGGCCTGGGAAGACTGCCAGGATATCGCCTGATGCACAGGGAAATTCGTGAACTGCATGGTCTTGCTGTACTTCAAGGTCTCCTTTACGATGTGAGGTCGGATGTAAACCCAGAAGGTTTCCATGACCGAGGAAATGTTGGACAACCAAGAAGAAGAAGACAAGGGGCAACTGGATCAATGACTACTACTTTGGTAGATTTGATTCTGTTCTTATTTTTTATTTATTTGCGATGCCCAGAAGAAGAATAAAATAATGACAACTGTTTCCAAGGTTGTGGCCATTGGTATGGATTCTAATAAAAGTATTTCATATTTTTATAAAACCTGCAAAAATGGCAGCTATATCTCAGAGGCAGATTAATTTTTATCCAAAGTCTTTGAAACTTTCAGTATATATAATTTTTAAATGACCTCTTTAGAAATGTTAAAATATTTTTCATTTCATAGGCACCTAAGCTGGTCATAGGGTGGCAAATGTATTCATCTTGATGACTGTTTGCCAATTCATTCTGCATTGAAGAGTTTAAATGTTACTGTAGGAAAACAATTACACATGTGTACTGTATACATGCATTTCTGTCAAACTGCTGTAACATCACTGAGCATATTATTTTAATTGTTAACTTATTCTTGCTACTGTACAACTTGTTATATAGAGTGAAATAATATTGTCTGACATTTTTCTTTTTTCAGGTTAATTGTGCTACAATATTCTTTCAGACTGCATGTATTGAAAATTGTAATAATATTCAAAATGTAACTGCTTGAATTTGATCTGGACAGTAAATATTAGCTTGATCAAGCTTTTTCAGGTTTAATTTGTTGATATAAACTGATTAAAGTTAAAGGTAGTTTTACTTTTTGTTAAGCAAGCAATCTTCTTGTTTATATCCAGATGTTCAGGCCTCCGGGATGACTTGAATTTCCTTCTGGAGGAAGACTTGGCAAGCATTAATCTCTGTTCTTTGCATTGCAAAATGCGAAACTGTGAACAGTTATTGCCTTCTTTGGGCTTGTTTGCGTATCGTGTGGGAACCCTTCACAAATTAAATGAGGCTTTGTCGGTTTAAGGGCAAGAAAATTGCAGGGGTTATGCAAGGGTGACTATAAAGGAACGAAAAGGACAACAAACAGCAGTGGATA
The DNA here is from genome assembly GCA_025331085.2 of Zoanthus sociatus. Lineage (NCBI taxonomy): Eukaryota > Metazoa > Cnidaria > Anthozoa > Zoantharia > Zoanthidae > Zoanthus > Zoanthus sociatus. The sequence goes on from JAOBAY020055499.1 coordinate 9,402, forward strand.
GGCAAAACATAAAGGTCGCCTCTTTTTCAGGTATCCCTAAATAGTTAAAAGTTTTTGTTTGGTTTACTTTTCATGCAGCCAATCAAATGTACATGTCTAGTGCATACAGTAGTTGGAAGACTTAATTTCCCCTTAGTAATATTAATATTTCCATGTAATGGAAACTGAAAGCACTGTAGTTTTTTAAAAATTCTCCTCTCTATCTGTAAACATTGCTTTGAACACTTTTATAAATTTTAAGTTTATAATCTCTACACGTTCGCTGTTAAGGTTGATTTTGTACCTGAAAAAACGTTATTGGAATAGCATTGTCCAAACCACTTAGAATGTGGATTACTGTACGTATACATGTAGTTTTTAGGATCTACTGAAAGAGATATTCTAAGGAGCTTTGAAGAAATCGTTGAGAAATCTCTTCCACTGGATAAGGTGACCAGTTGTTATGAGGAATGTCCTGGTGCTCCAAAAGAAGTAACTTTAAACTTTGTGACTGTGACCTTCTTTGAGAGGATATTGGTTAGTTTGATAAGGTTTATTGTTAACATTACATTCATATAATTTTAAATGTACATGTCATGTTCCAGTAATTTTTTGATAAATTTTAATTACTAGTTTTAACTAGTTTAATTTTTTTCTAATTATGTATATACAAAAGAAAAACAATTTGTCTTTTATTGAATTTTCTTTATTGATTTCCTTTTTTTCTTCTTTTCTCTTAACCCTAACCCTATAACACTGTATGCCACCCTCCACACTTGTCCTTCAGCCACATTGTTTGCAGAAAAAATTTTGGACACCCTCGTTAAAAATCAACCCCCGCATCCCCATCCAATGTTGCATTGTTTTTTGTTCATATTTTCCACTTGAAAAACAACACTGATGGGGGAAAGGGGGTAAGAAAGGTATACCTGGCTAAGGTTTTGTCTGAGATTGTCTTGGCGATGTCATTTGAGCTATTTAAGATATGATTTTTTATTATGAGCTAATTATATTTTCCGCCATAACTGATTAAAAACTCTTTTACCGCTCTCTCACAAGCTTTATGTTGTTGGAATTCATTCACTACAGTTTTGACATTATACCCATAACACATGCATTCATTCATAATTGTTTTTTACGAATTTGTGAAATGTACAACAAATTTTAAGAATGCTGTGACATTTTGTAAATGAACGCTTAAAATTGAACGACGGGGTATATTTTCTATTTTTTTTAAATGAAGCATGTTGACAAAGATACACCTCTCAATGATCGAAGCATCTGTTTAATAACATATTGTCGAGTTTACAATTTGTTGAGACTTTATTTTTGCAGATCTGGTTTTCAATGCGTTTAAATGTACCGACCCGGAGTCAAAATGCAAGCCCTTGCAGTGGGTATGTAGTCAAGAAAAACACCAAATTGGTGATTTTCTTGAATGATTTTTGGTGGTCACCTCAATTAATCCATTGGAATGTCCTGCTTTTACTGATAGAAGGACAAACGGTTCACCTTCCAGAACCGAAGTCAGAATTTTCGAAAGATATTGTGTTCCAATGCAACGTTATTTTGTTTGAGAGTTAATGCGTGTCACTGTAGTTCTGTTCCTCTTGGGTAGTCAGTCCGGTTTGAGGTGTTGTTATCTGAAGGCGGAACATAATTATTTTGTTTGTAAGTTAATGCGTGTCACTGTAGTTCTGTTCCTCTTGGGTACTCAGTCCAGTTTGGGCTGTTCTTATCTGAGGCAGAACATAATTATGTATGTGAGTTAATGTGTGTTACTGTAGTTCTGTTCCTCTTGGGTAGTCAGTCTGGTTTGGGCTATTGTTGTCTGAGGCAGAACATATAATTATTATGTTTGTGAGTTAATGCGTGTAACTGTAGTTCTGTTCCTCTTGGGTAGGCAGTCTGGTTTGGGCTGTTGTTATCTGGTGTAGTCGGTTGAAGCTTTTATGTGGCAGCGAGCCAGCCGATCTCCAGAAGGGGAGTGGAAAAAATAACGTTCTTACGTATGTCAAAGCATAATGGTAACCACCGAGAACACAATATATGCTTCAAAAATTAAAGTGCAGTTTGTCTTATTTAACAGCATTTTCCCTAGTATATACGAATTTCAAACTAAACTAATTGAAAAGCTTATTTCATTTGAAATATACGAAAAAATTCAACATTATTTTACAAATGCGGTTGAAAGAAAAGTATCGTGCTGAACCACACAACAAGCGCGATACAACCTAACAGCAATGAACAAATTCATAGATCAACATCGGGCTTACACGTATCTGACACTAGCTGCCCAGTCACTCAAACCAAACGATTAGGGAGTCTCAACTTAAAATACCAAACAATAAAAATGATATGTATTGAGTTTTCAAGGTGAGAAAAAGTTCATTAAAGACATTTGATCCTCGAGCTAGCTCCAGGTGTTCATGCTAATTTTGCAAGACCTTTAATCTTTTGCAGTTTGTCTTTGGTTCTATTTGACATAAGAAACAAGCACAAGACGATTAAAGACAATGAAAATTTTTTAAAAATAAGAAGAGAAGCAAAGAAGCGATGGAGAGAGAAGAGGCAAGAAAAATCCCTTAAAAACTCTCTAGCGCAACGACAAGAAAAACGCAAAGCTAAAGGAGCTGTGGATACCAGTGGCATGGTACAAGTGCAAGAAGGAGAAAGGGGAGCAGCTAAAAGGACAACAAGCCCGAAAGAGCAATCAGCTGTTGTAGTGTGCCACCTGAGGGAAATAGAGCTGGTAAAAACAGAGATGTCGTGGTTGTAGTGTAAGAGTTCACTACAAAGAGTTCTTTATCAATTTCAAATCTTTAAAGAGAAGTGCGCCATGAGGCTAAAATGATTAGCCACTTGGAAGATCATTGTGGCGTGCCATTTCTGTTTGGTGTTATCACCAAAAAGAAGCCCCTTTGTTTAATAACCAAGTTTCACGGCCAGAAAGACCAGAGCCTGACACTTTATAAGGCAATACAAAAACTAACTTTGGACAAACCGACCTGGATTGGTATTTTAAAGAAAATGGTCACAACAGTAGATCACTCATTTTTGTCGTATTCTGCACAACGACATTAAAGCAAACAATGTTGTTTTAGAGAAACGGGAAGCCGAATGGAATCCAGTAATAACAGATTGCAGTAAAGCGAGCTTCGTTGGATACCCCAAACCTGTTAAGTCTCTTTCAGTATCGAAGCGGGCGGAATACGGAAAGAAATACCCCCATATTGCCAGCGAAATTGTGAGCAGAGGTGGCCAGCAGAGTGTTTGGTCAGACATTTTCTCTTAAGGGAGAATACTTGATGCAATTTAACCCTGATTCCTACCACAACTTCACGGTCAGTCAAGGTAGTGGAAAGAGCGATGTGTGATGATCTCACCAAACGCCCTTCATTAAAGCAAATATTTGCAGCCCTTTAAATAATTTGTTTCCGTTTTTTTTAAATTTTGGTAAAGCTTTAAAATGGCCCAACAGGAATTGTGAGTGTTAGTCGTTATAACATTTTACGAAAAATGTAAAAACCTATGGAGCAAGTGGAGCAAGTTTTCCTTATTTTTTATTCAATAGCACATGCAGCATGTTATGGACTTGAAATGTGTTCTTGTTAACACAAATATGAATTGCCCAAAAATTCTATTTCATAGAAATAGAGTATAAAGGCTAAACTTCATCGTAGTGCTCGAACTAACATTGTATCGGACATACCAAGAC
>JAOBAY020055559.1:0-13097 GCA_025331085.2 Zoanthus sociatus
AAGCCCCCAAACCCCAAACCCTAAACCCCTGACCCATAAACCCCGAACCCTAAAGCAAAAAATCCCTTGAACTCTAAACCCTAAGCCTAAACCCCCAAACCCTAAGCTCTGAATCCGTGCCCCTTCCCCCCGCCGTTGGCAGGATTCTCCTGGGCCTCCGGGGGAAGATGCTGCAAGAGGAAGCTCTCGCCTCAGTTCATAGTCATAGCCGCCGGCTGCTTTGCATGCTTTGGCGCTGTGGATGCTTATTGCAAGGGTCAGCCGCTACCCAAATCCAGCTGGACTTGGGAGGATCCTGCTTGGGCACCTGTCACACTCTGACGCAGCCCGTCTTCCCGTTGTTATCGTTTCGGTGTGGGAGCTGCGTGCACCGCTGGCGGCACCCGTGCCTACACCCACTTGTTCCTGCTACTTCCACAAGCGTTGCAGTGTTCATATATGCCTTCAATGAAGTCTAACTCTGTAAGTCTGTAAGTCGTTTCTGCAGCGAGTTTGATTGCGCTTGGTTCCCGCCTCACAGCATGCGGATGTGGTCAAACTTGTCCTTTTCGGTGGAATCTAGGTTTTGCGCTAGACAAGAGTGCTTGACAGGTGCGCGCTAAAAGGATGCTGGCAAAGCATCACTTGAAGTTTGTTGCGCTGGAACCACTACCAATACGGATTTAGGAAATTTAGGGGTTCCTAAAATTGGTTATAGCATGCTACTTACATCCCCCGGAACGTTGTTTTAATTATGAAGGCCCCGGCATTGGATTCCGGGCGAGGGGCTTGCCCCTGACAAGGGAGACTATGAGTTAGCAGTCTTTAAAAAATTTATTCACTTCATTTATTCCTGTAGTAAACTTAATTAGAAAAGTGGTAATGGATTACATTTACTGTATTATCAAGTTATGCTTCTTTTTCGTTTAATGGTATGTATGTAATCTATATCTGAAATCATTTTACTCTTGATCTTGCATGGTTTTAATTGTAGCTTTCTAACTCCACATTGTATCATCATTGTTCATATATCATGTGTATCATACTTTGAAGAACTGATGTCCAAAATGTTAGTCTTGTTGTTTTTCAGCTTTAAGTGATGTTGTTTTTTCTTTTAGGGAATTTGCTTGATTATTAATTTCAATATCCACAATCACATATTACATACTCAGCAAGGAATTACCCTGTTCTCACAAACAATTGCAAAATATGGACCTTCTAATGTTGCAAGTTGTAATAATTATAATGTACCACTCACTTTTAAGGAGCTTTTTGCTGCACATTTACACAAGAGAAGAACTGTAGAACAAAGGAGCAGCTAGCAGTTGTTTATATTATAAGCTCTAAAACATTGTATGTAACAATTCTGTAGGAGAAACTAAGCACTTTCTGATTAATCATTTAATATATGATTGTTTATTTCTTCCTTTCTTAATAAAATTAATAATTAACATTTTTAAAATGTTATGCTATTAGGGGCATTCAAGCTATATGACCTTGATAAAGACGGTTACATTACAAAGGATGAGATGTTACACATTGTTGACTCCATTTACAAGATGGTGGTATGTTTATTACAAATCAATAAAATTATTTTTGTCACAAACAATATAATTTTAAGTACTACATTTATCATGCTATCTATACTTAATTTTAAACACTTGACTTTAGTATATATAATATTCAACTTTTTGGCTGGGTACTGAAAAGAAATCATTGTTAATCAAAGAATACAATTCATGAATAATAATCTTATTTTAAAAAAACAAGACTAATAAATTAAAACATTACTTACAATAATAATAAATGGAATAATATAAGTAGTATATAAAATTATTTAATAACATCAATATTAATGATAAATAATTACAGTAATTAATAACAAAAATACTAATAATTTAAAGAAGTATATCAGTTCAATCCTAAGGCCTAGTTCAGACGTCGAACTTCACATGTGCTGAATCTAATGCAAATGAGGTAGAACAATAAAATTTGCTCATTTGCATTAGATTCGGCACATGTAAAGTTCGACGTCTGAACTAGGCCTAACAAACAAACCCACAAATAGACAAACAAACCCAGCATAAAATATAAACTCCTTGACGGAGGTAATAACATTTAGCGGTTAAAACTTGTGAAAGCTGGCCTAACCGAAACAAATTGATGATTTTTTTCGGTCTGTATATGTAGGTTGTAAAAAGATAACGTTTTCAATATAGGAATTCCATGTAAGGAGCTGTACCATGATTGAAAAATCTCCCTTGGATTGCAGTGCAGGAACATATGATATCATTCCCATATTATAAATCAGGAGAATTTCATTTTTGTAGAGCCATTTTCAAATCTGGATTTTCCGTTTTGAAATCCATTTGAAGTAGAAAAGCAGCAAACAAAAATTTGCGTATTTGCAGCTGAAAAATCTAAAGTGTGAACTTTTCAAGCGATGGAAATGACCAATTGTGCAAAATTTGAAAAAAAGGAAGTACATCTAACGATCTAATTATTGTCGTATTGAAATAATCATGCACAATTCAAATTTAAAATAATCTTTGCTATTTATAGTGATAATCCCATAAATCGTAGGAAAAGACTTTTCAGATAATGGATGAACAAAACAAAGTATTAAATAGGAAGATATCGGTTTTTTAAAATGCTGGCTTGTAAGCCTATGGAAAACCCGCATTCATCGCAAAATCACTTTTCAAAATATAGCTAGCTCTCATGTTGTCAGAAAATCGTATTAGCACTTTAAAAGTTCACACTAACGTTTTTTTAAGCCAGTTTTAAACAAAATTAAATTGGGCTGATTCAAAGAAATAGTACACAAACAGCGGTGACGAATATTACTGAAAAATATACGCATAGCTTGAAATTATCTTTTACTTGACGTTTCGTATGCTACTACATCCATCATCAGAAGTGACAATTAATTGTACAGAATTTAATTAAATTCAATAAACATACAGGAACCCCACTATAAACATATTAACTATTTTAAAAAAACAAAAAAAGGTGACAAATTTGAAATAACATACACACGGCTTTTCGCTGCTGACATATATTCATTCAAAGACATCTGAGTGATTTCAATTTCTTCTATCCGTAGAAACGAGAGCAGAAAACAACGGAACTCACTTACATATGTATGCGAATTAATTTTTACAATATGCCCTCCCAACTACCATAATAATGACATTATACTTATAGCAGCTCCGGTGAACGAGTAAGTTTACCTGGGCTCTCAAACTTCTAAATTCGACTCAGTGATTATGAGGAAAAGAGAGGAACTGCTTGCAGTCTACTCGTGAACTTTGAGTAGTCAGGGGAGATAGGTTGGCACATTGGTCTTCAGTTGCGCCTCTCACCTCTACGACCCGGGATCGAGTCCGCATGTGGGTTGAGATTTCTCGATCTCTGTCTGTCGCCGAGGGTTTTTCTCCGGGTACCCGGTTTTCTTCCCTCTGCAAATTCGACATTCGCGCCAAGGTCTGAACTATCGAGCAATTAAACATTAGCCTCTGGCTAGGAAGAATTGGGAAACTATGCACTTCCTTCGCAATTGACGTTAAATAAAGTATTTATTATTATTTTGTTATTAATTTTATTATTGGGTACACGATGATAGATAGATAGATAGAAACTTTATTAAAGTGTTTGAAAAAACCCTACTAGCTTAGCTTAAAAACCTATACTAATTGTAGGATTGCATTGTGGAGTCACCAGAGCGCTCAAACTAGCCGTGAGCAGTGGATAATGTACTTATTGAACGTTTCACTAGCAAACTCTCCGCATATAATTTTTAGAGTGCTTAAAAGTATGTACTCTACCATAAATAATGCAAATAAGTATATAATGTGCCTCCGGTTACCACTAATGAGTAAGTTTACCCGGCAACGAGCAAGACATAAACACGAGAAAGGTAGAAAACTGTTCAAGGATTAAGAACAGGGGCTCTCGCTTTACGTTTTAAATTTGAAAAAACGTTTAACTGAATTATGTCAGCGTGTACTTTTCTTTTCCACGTCGTTGCCGAAACGTCAAGTTTTGATGTTGTAATTTATATTCTTCAAAAGATTCGTATACATTAATTTAACAAAAAAACGAAAAAATGATTCATTTTGTTTTGCTTGTACACACGACTTTATAAGCAGCCAGCTTGCAGAGTAGTTATTTCTTTTTTTGTTTTGAGAAAAAGAAATATAATCTTTTGTACTACCTAAACAATTTCTAACAGCTATAAGCTAATTTTTAAAATAATTTGTGTTTTTGTCAAACCAAAATTAACATTTAATATATATACTTTTGAAAACTTACAAAAAGTATATAGCTTGACGTTCTTGTTTAAAAAGGTTGCTATGAACCAAAGAGTCATATCAAAACGTAAATTTATTAGACAACCATATATACCGAAGACGACAGAACGCGATTGCCGTTTAAATAAACGAAGTTTATTTTTATGTTTTTTGTTCATACACATATTATATATTTACATAGATATAAATAAAAGTTCTTGCAGATTGATGCCTGTTTGTATTGTCCGTTGTGTTTAATGAGTTGCATTACGTTTCAAGTGTTAGCCCTTCCTATCAGCAACTGAAAAAACAGTTCCCTTCTGTTGTTGAAGCTCTATTCTTGGTTTTCCAAACGATAGATATTTGTCCCATTTTATGCAATTTAATTCTAGTGAATAATTTCTATGTTACAAATATGCATTCTGTTTTTAAGTTAACGTTCTTACTAGATTAATTTATTACAGATTATTGTCACTAAGTATTTGACGGCAGCTAGATGTATAACTTCACTTCACTTCTATATTTTAACATTTTCAGTTACTCATATTTATCAATTACTGAAATTGGATACATAACCGCTTTGAATGATCGTTCATAATGGCCGGTAGATCTTAAAATCACAAGAATCCTTAAATTACATCTTGGAGTCGTATCGATGAAGCCACTGAAAATGACATTCTCCCATAAAATATGCATGGCTTCGTTGGTAGCCCGTTAGGTAAGAACAAAGCAGCCGGTTTTGCAAAGTTCACGGGTTCGACTCCCGCTGCAGTCTGCAGTTTGTTTTTTTCCGGCTTCTTTTTTGCAATTAACTGAAAATTGCTTTTCGAATTTCTGAACTGAATGCCACGTAAATTACTGGGTCTAATACTCCGTTAAGAATCCTCAAAAGTTGAAAAACCCTCCACAATGAAAACGGTATAATATTGCTTGATTCGAAAAATAATTCAAGGGTTCTAGCAACATTGAATGGACCTACACAAACCATGAAGGTAAAAACAATTGAAAGAAGAATCTTTGTTCGATTTATGTTTTTAGGGGGTGCAGTGAAAGCAGGTTTGCTGGGGGGATTTGCCTGAGCATTAAGTGCTGTGTTTTTTTCCAGCACGCAGTAAATTCGGCATGATACGAACATTACAAACAATAATGGAATAATAAAGAAAAAAACTAAATGCATAACGTAATACACTTTTAAATACAAAACTGGCCAGTTACTCTTTATCACACAGTCATCTGAACCAGGTTCATCTCCTTGCCCCATTACGCACAAGACAGGAGACGTCGTGATGGTAGCAGCCAACCAAATCAACCAACATCGCTTGCGAGCTAAGTTCTTTTTTTGTTGCGAGGGATTCGGTGTTGGTGTCATAGAAGTAATTGTTTGGTATCTCGTAAGCCCGATTGCAACCAGGGTCAAAATGGAAGCAGTGAAACTTGTGTTAATGGCAAAGTGGTTTATTTTACAGGCCACATCTCCTGCTGTGCCGGTTATGTGATTACTTATGGGAGAAAGAGCAACTCCGGCTGTCGCTAGTAAATCTGCGCTGGCAAGATTGGATGTGTAGAAGTAAATAATTCTTCTGGGAATTTTGTTGCGGAACCAGGAAACTAGGACAATTACGTTGCCAGCAAACGATGTACAGAGCAAAATGACGAACATAGTAAGAACGATGGGCCAACGGCTTCTACCTTCTGTAGAAACTTGGCTTGTCGAGTTCTGTTGAAATACAGTTCCATTCACACACAGGCTTGTGGTGTTATTCACAGTTTTATTCTCATCACAGTCCACGAACAAAAAAGAGGAGGACATTTCCTTTCCTGAAAATGCTGGTTTCTGAACTTAAGAAAAGTGTCCTTTTTATTTCATTGTATTAACAATTTTTTGCTTTGTAAAAAAAAAACGCTTTTCGATGTGCATTGCTCATCTAACATCCAATACTCGAAAGAACTTGTTTCTTTTTTTGCTTCAAACATTTAGCGATGTCCTTTGAAGCGGATTTCTGTCGTTTCTGCATAGTGTGGAGTTTGTCCGAAAGTTTCAAGTGTTTCAACTGCACCCATTGTTTTAGTTACAAATAAGAAGGTTCATACGGACATCTGTTTTTATTTTTGAAACAATTAAGACCAAGTTTGAAAATTAAAGCTATTGAAATAATTGTTTAGCCGCGGAACTTCTGTTAATTGTATGTAAATGAAACGTATATTCCTGTTAATTCAAAATAATTTGTTGATTACAAGACGTTTAAATTTTGCTAAATTAATTCCTTTATAGAAAATTTATTTCTAATGAGCGTTAAATATTGTATAAAAACGTGCCTAAACCTATACAAAAATTCCGCAAAAATGTTTAGCTTGAAATATTCACATCTTCGCTAATTTTTGGTCAATCTCATCGAAACTTTGCATCATTACTATTTTTGATTTGAAAAATTCATGATGCATTTTGTTTTTTTGAAAACCAGAATATTTAATTTAATCAATGTCATGCTTCCGTGAAAAAAGTCTATAGATCATATTTGTATGAATGTGGGAAAAGATTGTAATACAGTCCTCTATGATTACGAAGTGAGTTTCACAGCCCGGAAACTACAGTAAAATAATTTGGAAAGAACAAAACAAATTATTTAATAAACTCAAACTGTGGTGTAATTTTCTTACATTAAACAATCGTTGAAAAAATCCCAAAAAAATGGTAACTCCCCATTTAAATTGAACAGATTCGCTGATTTACTATGACAGATCATGTCCACTAAACCAGGTGAAAATAATGTATCATAAAAGTTATAATTGATTATTTGATTAAATAAATTGGAATAAGACGATTCTTATTCAGCAATTAAAAATGGTTCAAGTTTAATTTGTTTTTGTCAGTTTTCGTTGTTTTGTTATGCAATTCAGGAAAAATGCATGCGGGGCATTTGGCTTTTTAAAACGCATATTTTCTTTTCTCTCTCACGCGCAGTCGTTACGGAAGCATAACGTTATAAATAAAGAAAGAAAAATAAAATAATAAGTCCTGTAAATTGTTCACATAAAATTTACGTCTATTTTATTCTAGTTGCAAACAATGTTGCGCAATCGACTATGTGACCGATTCCATGACTTGCAATCTTGCTGTAATGTAACAAAATAAAGTTCGAAATGCTCGGCCGTCAGTCCTCAGCCTCGAAGTGTTTTCTTCTTAGAAATCACAGATGTTTCTAGACATTTTTCCTCGATAAGCTTTCTCACGTTTTAACTTAAATTATGTTTGTTTATTCGCTACCCAATAACATGTCTAAGCTTTTTATGTATCAGTTAAGATAGAAAGTATACAAAATTCAATTAGTACTTTATTTTTAAATGCCAGGGACACCAAACTTTTCTTGGAACCGGCATTTGAAACAGTATTTCTAACAGCCCTAGGTAACGTACTTCTCTATAATTATTAAAAGTGCCTTAAAATCAGGGATGCTCAGAGATGCTGTTAGAGAAATTTTTTATTCTTAATTAAAGCAAGTTCTCAAGAAGCCCAATGTCTTATTCCACCCAAATGCTCTGTCATCACCCCTTTCCGGATCCAAGTGCCCCCTCACCTCTTCGCCTCGTGAGATACGTTGTAATTAGTTGACAGGCCATTAATTTTTATCACAAGTATAGATATCAATTACATACGAGTCAACGTTCGACGGAGAATGCAACCTACTCTTGTGTAAGGTGACCGAAATCAAGAATTCTATGCATAAACTAGTTTGTTCTTTTAAATCTCCCCCACCCCCCTCTTCCTTCCCTCGCAGCAAACTATCCCAGGAGCAATTCAATACAAGACACTTGTAAAGTTACATGCTACATGGAACATTTTCGTATACTTGGTGTTTATTTCATCGTGTGATAATATTCGGAATGCGAATTACTGACATTAATCTAAGTTTGAGATCAGTGTGTCCATATTTTTTGAGGCTATTAATTTAGAGCTTGAAGTTGCCTCAGCCGTGATTTCGTCTCATAGCTGTGTTTATCAAAGAAACCCGAATTCGATTTTATTAATGTAGAGCAATGCACTTTTCTATCCGTGCATGTGTTACAGTAACAATAATCGAAAGTTTTAACTCTGGTTTCAAGTTGATTTTTGTTTGCAATTTTGGTTTCGATTGAACGAGCCAAGTGGCCCATGGAGCCGGTGTCCCAGCGGATTTGGTTCCCGCGGATATGGTCCCCATCGCAGGTTAGCTCCCTGCTGAAATGCTGGTACTCATTTACCTACCCCGGATGACGGAAAGCTGAGTTGGCTTAGGCGGAAAACAAGGTCACACAAATATTCGATTCTCGGCAATCTGCCGGGATCGAACTGGGGACCTTGTGGTAGGAAAGCAGAGATCTAACAACTGCACTAACCACGCTAGCCCATGTCCTGGCATCAACTCTTTAAACTACTGAACATAGAAAGGCAAGCTATTTAAGCACTTTAAAAATTACTGTATTTACTCAAACAAACGTAGCAACATAAACAATTGAATTTGTTTCATCTCCGTTTAGAAGATAAACAAAAATGCTTTCAAGATACATGTTGTCGAGTATAATATATAATCACTAGTTAAACTTTTGATGCATAGTACAACCATGGTTTCTGATGTTAATGAGCTTTCGACTCTGCTAGAGTCTTGATCAAAATAAACTATTGTGGTCACGCTTTTCAGGGATATCAAATCTGGAAACACGTGATCACAAAAGGTTGTCCAAGGAGTGGTGGAGTTTGAATCTGCCCTGATCGCGGTTTAGGTCTGGTTTGTATACTCTGATGTAAATGGCTTTTCGGATTCCCCGTTTTCTCCAATCCTGCTCTCTGTCGAGGCGTTCACGTTATCTTAGGTGATTTTGTGGCTGTGGCAGTCTTTGTGTAGGTGTGTTACCGCACTTCTGAATTCTTAACTGAACTTTTGTCGTAAATTCGGCAATTCTATTTTTTAGGGATCGTCCGGTTTCGCCAACGTATGTTGAGTAACAATCGACACCTGTCGACCCATTACAACAGATGTGTAGATGGAGCCCACGATATCCCCCTTCTTGATAGGGTCTTTGGGAGCGCATAGTTGTTGTCTAAACGAATTGGTTAGCTTGAAATAAGTTTTGACTCCATGTAATTCGAAGGACAGCCTTATTTCTTCGGACAAACCTAAAATTAGAAGATCAAAAACAAAATTGTACTGTGCATCAAAAGTTTTTAAAACCAGTAATTATATTTTATCAGTATATATGAATATACTCTCTAATATGTTGTTGAGTACATTTTTTAGATTCAAGAATTTTTTATTTCAATTCAGTTATATTTTATTTTTTACATTGTTCAGTTTGGATAAAATTTCTGCAGCCGATTCAGTTTTAGCAAAGTCTTGTTTCCAAAGAAACTCGGGGTGGTACGAGGGTCCAGCACTGCAGTTGCGACTGCAAGTGTACACTGCCAGTGTTCCCCAGTCGATACTCTCCTCCAAACTGTCTGCTTTTAAGTGGTTCAACAACTGTGGCATGACCTGCCGAGTGAAAGAATTTGCAGTTTTAAAGTGAAAATAAAAGACTTTGGAAACTGGAAGGGAAACATCAGCTCGAAAGTTCTTCTCACTACGGTGTAAAACTTATCAATTTGTAAAACTGTTTCTGTAGAAACACCGAGGCAGCATTCCATCAAGATAAAAAATATTATGAAATTTTCAACCTCGAATATTGCATTTCTAGCGTTCTGATTGGTTCACTTAATCTCGGTTATCAGCTCATATACCGAATGACCATATATGCAAACTAACTGTGTAAAGTGTTGCCAAGCTGAAAAATGCCAGAATAAAATTTTGTTGTCATTTTCAAGTATCAAAGGGTTTGAAAAGCTCATGAAATTTAATAAAACAATTATTCCATTCGCGCTTGTTAGATATGAGATGATTATAGCTTACTCGGTGCTACGCACCTCGTTGGCTATTTACCATCTCATATCCAACGCGCGCTCTTGCAATAATTGTTAAATACACTCAAATACAAGGTATACGTAACATTAAAATAGAAAATTGGGCGATTATCATACTCTGTTAGAATATTTCAAACCACGGCATTAATATTTTCTATTTACCGTCCTATACGTTACCTTAGTCTCTTCCTAAAAGCACGTTTTCTCCTTAATTCGATTAATTTCTACAAACATATAATCACCTAAATGGTCTCGGTGTAAAACCCATTGCGAGAGACGTTGTCGGAGTAGTATTAACCAAGTTGCTTTTTATACTTGGTAGATCTGTTATACTGTCTCTATCACGGGAAGTGCGTTCGAGTTTAGTAATAACTTCTTCTGTGCAGGATGACAACAATGAAATTCCAGTTACAACGTCGCCTTGTAGCAACTCTTCGATGGTTTCCAAGATCTCAAAAAGCTTAAGCGTTCTATTGTGTCTGTATGATTTGCTATGACCGTAATTAAAGGATTCAAAACTTAGCTCCTTTTCCATGTTGTCTATAAAACGAAAACATAGATATATACAATTACAGCTGACACGAAATAAAAACAAATAAGTAATTTCATCAACACTTTAAAAAATCCACTTTTAAATCTTCAATTGGATTACTTCTCATATTTTTAATTTCAGCATAGCTATCTGCTATTTCAATTTACTGCAGAAGGAAGCTAAACAATCGCTTCGTTTTGTGACGCCATAAGACATGCTGCTGAGATTACACAATCACCGAAAAAGGTGGATGTCAGAAAAATAAGAGAGGAAGAAGAAATAGATCACGTGGATGCAAACAAGATCTGATCGATTCAAGACCAACTGAGAAAACTACATTTGAAATGGATAAAGAAGTCAGCCTGCAGATACAAAAATAACACGAGTGACACTTTGGTACCGAGATTGAAGAAGCAGCAAAACGACAAAACGATAAAAAAGGACATGTAGATCACAAAGGAAAAGGAGAAGATTAAGAGATTAAAGGTACAATTTGAAGATATCGTAAACAGAGAACATTCAAGAATGAGAGCTTACATCAAGTAAGCAGAGCAAAATTTTGAAGTCAACAACGAAAGTCTGTCAGAAATGGAAGCGAACAACGTCATCTGAAAACACCTGAAGTAGACAAGATTACGGCATAGATGTTAGTCAAACCGCACGTTCTTTTGATGACAACTTACAAATTTCCGCCGCTACTTCGAATTTGATTAACAGTTTAAGCCAAGCAAGTTGATCGGTTCATTTGCTCACTATATTGGATACCGTTTGTGACGACAATCTCACAACTTCTCCAATTTGTGTCTGTTTTACACCCGACAATCACAATGCAATTATATGTTGGCTTTTCTTAAAGTCCCTATATCGCTTATTTTTTTATCATTTAGATGAAAAGTAGAACCCTTCAGTAATACTAAATTTCAAAAATGAAACATTTTTTCGCGGTTCTTGTTACTTTTTTGAGTTTCGAAATGTGCAAATAAGACAGTTTGGGGACAACTGTCATTTTTGACCGAGCATTATTTTATTATGAAGTCCTGGTAAAATGACGTAGGAGAAGGTACTTGTGCAGCTTCCGGTTCAATACTAACACTGTTTACACAATTTTTTTTTCATAATGGTTAAAATGCGTAGTTCATTTAAAATCGAAATATAGTCGAGTTTTAATCTTATGATCTAAAGAACACGCACCCTAAGAGTAAGGCCACAATCGCATTAAGCATCAGCGATCGATCAAAATCAAAGCTTGCAAAACTTTTAGAAGGGAAGACGTTGTAAATCATTGTATTATTGCAATTATGTTAAATACTGGAAAAAATTATTGCAATTATGCTATATACTGGTAAAAAAGAAGTCCAATACAATACAATAGACTATTTAAGGAGGGTGACACGATTAACCCAGTGAGTTATCTAACACGTGGCCCTCACAATACTGAATAACAATTACAAAAATATAAAAAATAATATTATTCAGGTGATCACAAAATTTACAATTATAGTAACTAAGAAAAAACATTACATATTGCATATTATAATTCAAAAATTGACCTATACTAATAAAAAGTCCTTGACCTTTTGGTGCTTGTGTTGCAGGTATTTTAAAAAAGAAAAGATCAATGGAGTTTTAAAAGAAACTGTTTATACAGCTGTGATCTAGTACATGTCTCTAGTTGCCTTATTAACATCACGCATGCGTGAACCGCACTTGAGTAGGGTTGTCAGATCTAGAATTACACACTTTGTCCGTGATGTTGTCATACAATAAGATGTAAAAAAAAACAGTTTGCTAGTTTGCTGTAAAAATAAAACTGAATCACTGACTCATTTTTTGCTCTCATAGACATTAAAAGCAAAGAAAAGAATCGCACAGAATAGTCTGAATAGAAAACAATGCAAAAACGAACGCATAGAGTTTGAACCGACGGAGAAGAGAGTATGCGAATGAGTACCTGGCACTCCACAGTTAGGTTGACCATTCTTTCGAGTGCCAACAATTTCAACTCCATTTTCATCTACACACCAACATTGTCCAACTGCTGTGCACTGCACTGGCTCGTATTTTCCGTTAGGTTTGCATCTTGCAACAAAGCGCTCTTTTTGAACCTTTCCGGTAAATCCATAAGCTTTACGCTGTTCTTTCTGACACCTTGTAAGACCCGCTTAAAAATAAAAAACATGATAGCATGAATTGATTGAGTAGGGGAAAGAAATAAGTTTACAATCTATACTAGTTTTTGTATGATTTCAGAAGTTCACAGTCAACGAGGTTTAGGAACATTTTATCAGGGGCGTACAGGGGTTTTCTCGTGACGCGGGATCGGCCATTATTGCTGTTCGTGATTCGGGATTTTAGAAATTTA
>JAOBAY020055584.1:0-22408 GCA_025331085.2 Zoanthus sociatus
ACCCTATCCTTCCCTCCCTCATCCCTCTCACACCTCGATTCTTCACATTGAGTGTCAATTTTTAGAACGACCTCATAGCGATACTTATCACTGACGAAACAACTTCTGGTGATCTGGAACCCCCAACCCTCCCCTCTTAAAAATGCTGGCTACACCCCCTGAGCAACACATTATGACAATAGCCACGGTATGAACTCACACCTGTTTCCAAATCACAAGGTTTTCGGCTGGAGGCATATTTCAGAATCGGACCATCCGCAATATGGATGTATGTCTCCTTTGTTCTAACCCAGTGGATCCCCATCATTGTACTATTGGGAAAAGAATCCTT
This sequence comes from Zoanthus sociatus, assembly GCA_025331085.2. NCBI lineage: Eukaryota > Metazoa > Cnidaria > Anthozoa > Zoantharia > Zoanthidae > Zoanthus > Zoanthus sociatus. Next base: position 332 of record JAOBAY020055584.1, read on the forward strand.
AGCAACCATTCGCCTCCACATCGTTCTATAAATAGGATAATCTGTGTTTTTAAAATACGAGTACAAACTGGTTGACCGTGTTACACCAATGGAGTAGTCTGAATTTGCCGCATCCTCGATATTCCGTATTGGAGTGTTGGCGTTCTTGACAGTTAGGAAAGCTGCAAGATTTGCGGTGTACGTTGAAATCCACACAAGAATACAGAACCAGAAACAACTGGCCAAAATGCGTCCTATTAGAACATAAGGAAAAGTGACAGTCAGTCTTTCTCTTTTAACTTGTTCTTATTCCTATATGCTTAAAGCAATTAAAGGGGCTACAACAACAATTTTGTAGCTTTGGGTCAATGTTTCGCTGAAATCATTACTTAATGGTTTTCCTTATGTGCACAAAATATTTCGACATTGATAAAATGTGAGGTGAATATCCAATGAAATGTTTTGAATAAACGCGTCCCATAAAAAAACTTGAAACGTTTAGCCTAAATTTGAATTGAAAATTTGTGTAGGAAATCGGTAAAAGATTGCAAGTTTTTAAAGTATTTAATTTTATATTGCTGAAAATGATCATTTCAAACTGCAGCATTGGCGTTATTTACAGTTACAAAGCTGCAAGATCGACACAAGAATACAAAACGAAAAACAGCTTGCCAACATAACATAAATATGTTAAAATCTTTCACTGACAAAATATCTTAAAAACAAGCTTTCCGGCACTAAAATTGCTAACTCCGTCAAAAAACATGAGTTAAAATGACAATAAAGTAAATAAAAAAATTAAAATTAACATAATTAATAAACTTAAATGAATACTATGTAAAAAGTAAGATAAGTATTAAAGACGAACGTGCTAAAGTTAATGTTTTTATAAAAGAACATTATATTTTTTATCTATCCCATGCCTTAAAAAATACAGCCATTCAGAAACCAGGAAGGTTATTGCATATCAATCCACCCGCAGACTTTGCTATTGCTTATTAATCCACAGGCAGCCCAAGCTGTTATTGTGAATATCATGAATATGTCATACATGAAGACTCACTGCTACTTATTTTATAAAATAAAGACTCGGCGGGTCTAAAACGCAGGTCAAGGGTCACGGGTCAAGGGTAACGGGTCAAAGGTAGCGGGTCAAGGGTAACGGGTCAAGGGTAGCGGGTCAAGGGTAACGGGTCAAAGGTAGCGGGTCAAGGGTAACGGGTCAAGGGTAACGGGTCAGAGGTAGCGGGTCAAGGAAAGCGGGTCAAGGATCACAACAATTGATATTCAATTCTTTACTTTAATGAAAACTTTAAGGACATTAAAATAAATAAAGATAATCGAATATCGTTATTCTGTGCACATCAATCAGCCTGTGTACCTCCTTTCCCAACCCTCCCCCTTGCAGGGATAAATCAGGGAGGGAACGTGATTTGGCGTCCCTTATCTTGTTCTGACATGAATTTGCTAGTATGATGTAGAATGTTCCTGGTGGTGCTTGGTGGAAAAATAGGGCTCCTTCTGTAGGTACATACTGTAGACAGAGTAACAGACATTACGTAAATACAGTTTTGATCAATGAAAAACACTAAAATAAAGCTCACCTGACCACCACCACCAACAACAACAACAGTTTATTGTGTCTAGAATTTGCATTTCTTTGTTTGTATATATTTCTAAATATTAAATAATATTTAGACACTGGCCCTAGCAAATAACTGTAAAGGTAAAATGCGCTAGGACCACTACACAAAAGAATTTGATGACGGGATTCTAGACAGTATTACATTACTACATATTTAAACATTATATACTAAATGTATTACAAAAAAAAAGAACAACAACAAAAAAAGAAAAAAAGTAGGGAGTAACTAATATGACTGTGACTTTTAAATTGTGTTTAAATTTCTTAAGAGTTTCCGTTAGTCTAATGTTTTCATCAATAGCATTCCAAATTTTTGACACCTAAATAAAGGTATTATTATTATCATTATCATTATCATTATTATTATTATTATTATTATTATTGTTATTATTATTATTATTATCTGTCTTTTGTAGAAACTTTAGATTTAATAAAAAAAAAATATCTTTTTTATCTTTAGGTCGTATCATCCATCCACGTGTAGTCTATCCATTAAGCTCTTTCTATAAAAACAGGGAGGAAAGAGGTCGGAACAAGCCAGCCAAGGTCCGCGGTGTGAACTTCTTCCGCAGTTCTGCAATGTTCTTGGGCAAACGCTACAGTTACGCTGAGCTTCCAAACTATCGAAGAAGATTGAGAACCGACAAATCAATCACCATAATGGCTGTGATCCGTAATTATGGCTCTGCTGGTCCGATCTTAAACTATAATCCTAGACGCAAAGGTTTCGGTCTGTGGATGGTTTCTCGAAGCAAACTGCTTGTTCGTTTCAACAGGCGTCAACGTTCTATCTCTGCTAACATGCGGCCAAGACAAAGACATCTAGTTGCCGCCATTTATGATTATATAGGTGGATTTGTGAAACTTTTTATTGATGGGAGGTTTGTTAAAGTAAAACACATTGGTCGAATGCGACTGGCGACAAACTATCCCGCGAGAATCGGTGCGCTCAAAGAAGATCGAAGATACTTCCGCGGTGAAATCTCCTGTATTCAGATTTATGACGTTGCTTTGAAAGCACGGCAGATCCTTCGCAATGGCAATGCCTGTTTACGACGACGTATGTAAACTACTAAGGAAATAGCGTAAAAATAGTTGCTGCTTTGTCGAAAGCCTAAGTAACGCTTCTCAGAATAAAATGATAGGCAGACCGTAATGATTTTCACCATAATTTATCTAAGATTCCCGTTTTACCACCTGGCCTCAGTAACTTAGCAGTTATTTAAAAGAAACTTATAGGAATGTATTTGTTTTCAAACTTTTAGTTTAACTTTTACTTTAAAGGGTTAGAAGTTAGATCATAAGGTTTCTTTCCAGTGTTATGTGATGTGAATGTATTATTAGACTCCCATTACTTTACATTATCACATTATTTAACAAGTCGGGTCATTTCATCAGGGAAACTTTCCACAAAGAATAAAATGTCCAAAATTTAGTTTTATATAAAAGGGATTAGCAACTGTAAACAAAGATTTGACTCGATTTTCTTCGCGAATGATGCTTTTCTAAACCAATTTCTCGCCCAATATATAATTCTGTTTTGATTACTAACAAAGTCTTATTCTTGATGTTTTAAATCTTTCCTTGTCTTTCCAGTTCCGAGGCCGCGTCCAAAACCTCGTCCCTACCCGAAACCTATTCCAAGACCCGCAGGACGAGGTAAAGTTTCTTGAAGCATCAGTTGGTATACTTGTAAATTTAAACCCGGTGTTTTGAAGGTTATTTGGTTCAACATTGGCGGTAAATAAATGGCAAAGTTTCCAGCACTTGCAGTTGTGTATAGTCAGTGAAACCGAGGTTGATACTAAAACAGTAATAATAGCTATTCCTATTTAGCAAATTTGTAACCTCAAATACTGGGTTTCGAGCTTCCTAATTGGTTCACTTATTCTCAAATGTTAACTCATACCGAATGACCTTATATATGGGAACCTCAACCGGTATAAATCAAGTTTTTAGAACAATTTATGACAAAAAAACAAGATATTTAGAGTTTTTTAGCCCTGAAAAAAAAAACTAGAATAGTAAAAGAATTACAGTGAATTGAATGGGATTGTTTTTAAGGAGAACTGAATGCTAAAACTAACCTATTTGTTTTAATCTATTTCTTTAGTAGATTAACTCTGAATTTTTTTCAAATTAGTTGAATAACATTGAGAAATTTAATAAAGAAAAGAAGAAAACTCTCAAGAAAAGGTTTGATACCGTGGTCTCAAATGAGCTTGTCAGCGGTGTGGTATGACGTAGGCTACGATATTCAGAGCATAAATATATGGCAGTTCGCCTTGAAATTTTGATATTTTTTGGGCAATCTAGGTCTTGCGAAGTTTTTTCTTTAATACCAACCAAAAGTTGCACAATAACCTTTTTTTTCCTCTTTGTAATCTTCCTAATTTCTTAACCTACGTCATAAACAAACGCTAACATCACATATTGAGCCGCAGACCAAATTTTGTCTATTTGTTGCAAAACATCAAATTTTTATTAACTGCTCGGATAACAACTTAAAAAAACTTCATATAATTGTTCTACTATGTCTAAATTTTCAAACGATAAAAAGTCAATTTTAGTGTTCAGTTCTCCTTTAATGAAAACAGAATAATTTTCAGCAGCAAAATAGGAAAGCATTCAATGAAATTTGTCAAAGTAATCAATGCTGAAAGTTGAACCGTAAAGAAAATTTAACATCCGATATTGTTTTGCAATTACATAGTAGTCCCTCGGGAAGTAAGTTCAATAACTCAATAAAGAATTTGAAGAATTCAACCAGAAACTGAAATGTTTTCACACATCAACTAGACTGTAAGGTTGCTCAATCAAATGAATCTCGGCAGGGTGCGAAAGTTCCAACGTGTGTCGGTACGTTGGTCAAAAAGCATGCCAAACCACTTAAGTTCATATTCTGATAAATACAAAATTTTGGTCGAGTAAAAGTTTATAAGTATCATTTTAACTTGTACATCCAGTGGTTTGCATTTATTAAAATAGTTATTCCACTTAACGTTTTGGCGATTCGCCACTCGCCGACTTTCTATCAGTTGATATAATAGTAATAATAATAATGATAATGATAATTTAATAATAATAATTTTAATAACAGTTAATCCCGATAAAAAAGATTCACAAATTTGAATTATAGATATAGAAATATATTACAGATGATATGGAATGCTAACTGTACACTATTATTAAAAATATTACAAAAGATACTTAAAAAGCCTTACAAAAAAGGAAAATATATATCTATATCTAAAATAAAATATATGTAGAAAAACTAGGTATTGATATTGGCCATGCCATTGTCAAGGGTGAAATCTATATCTGTAGTGTCAAATGTTCTTTTAACATTTCTAGTTCCTCTTAAACAAAGAAGGGCAGAGCGAAGGAGGGCAAATGAAACTTTGGCTCTAACCCATAACATTGTAGTAGCATAGCTTTCGTTCTTCTTTATGCACAGTAGTTCAGCTAAGCGATTGTGAAACATCATACACTCAGTTCCCATTCCACCAATCGTGCTGAACATTAACGGTGTAAAAGTCCCTTGTTCCACCTCTAAGACTCTGTTGGCATACTTGCGTTTCTTCTCACTTTCATGCTACCTATAGATTTGCTCTGGCGTCTGTTCACGGTAAGAATCTGCACATGGGTGACATACCCTCACATCAAGGAATACAGACCTCTGTCTTTCCCAAAAAAATTCGAGCGTGATTATCGAGACGTGCATCAGAAGAGGTGTTTGCACCGTTGTCGAAAGTCTCACCAGACAATGGCTGTAAAGTAGGCTCAACCTCAATGTCTTTGCATACTGCACTTAAGAGCTCTGTCTCTAGGCAACGGAATTCATTATGACGCTGTGTAACAAGTCCTTCTCTCTTACAGGTCATAGCATTATCAGTGTCAAAAACATCTCCACATATACACACTTTTAGTAAGTTGGTTATGCCGCAGTTGTACCTCATCTTGATGGCGTCCCTGAACTCTTGCTTGTTAAGGTCGTATCCCAACTCTCTTAAAGGAAGAACTGTTAGCCAATTCGAAACCTCTTTTTCACAAGCTAGATCAACTGCTGTAAGGGATCTTGGTGGTAAATCCGTCTTTATCTGCTCAAGTTTCTTATCAAGCATCTCCATTTTCTTGGTTATGGTCTTCAGATATCTAGAACGCATATCTGCCTCCTCTGGTAGTTGATGATTTTGAGCTATAATACATTCTACCAAGGGCTCAGTGACTGCTACAGAAGACTCGTACTCCATTGGCGACGATTGTTGTGGGTTTTCAAAACCCAATCCACCCATACGTACAGGGAGAGTAAAACGCGATCGTTTGCAGTAACTTGTTGATTTGTGATGGAGAGAATCAGCAGTTCTGAAATTGCACGCTCAAGTGTCTCTAGTAACTCAGTAATGTCGGGAAGAGTCCTTAGAAAGTAGGTCCAGCGGTGACGCAATCCAAACGTAAACGCAGCGTAACACGCCTGAGGTTGAGACGCAGCAAAGATGGTGAGCTTGCTTATTTGCTGCACCCAATCCTCTACCTTCTCTCCGACATATTTCTTTAGGAATGGTCTGAAGCCAAGAGCTGCTCCAAGGTGCTTATGACCCTCAGATGTGACATTGACTTAAGTATCTGCAAAGACTTTTCTTCCAGCATCCTCTCTATCAGGCTTAGTAATCAACTAGCACTTTTTTGAATTGGGGAAGTATCCTAATGTTGGACCATTTATGGAAAGATTATCCCACAACTTCCTGATCTCTTCAAATGAGCCGCATCCTGTAGCATCATCTGCAAACCAACGCTATCTGGCTGCGCTTGACAGTTGCAATTTGGTGATAAGCGGTTGAAGGCTCATAGCAAGCGGGTCGCCCTGAGTGGTGCCTTCAACAGAACGTAGTTCTTTTCCAGCAAGGACAAAAAGACGTGCAGGCTTTCTGTAAGTGTTGATTGCATATGTTGCCAGGGTTGGACATAGCACTGAGATGTTGTGAAGTGCTGCAGATTTATTAAGTGCGTTAAAGGCGTTAGAAGCGTCTATCAAAAGAACGGCGTCTGTTTCGTCTGCCTCAAATATATTGGGTATTGCATGTACCGCAGCCTCACTTCCACTTTTTAGGGCAGCACACACATGAAGAGAGCCACTGGCAGCAATCACGTCACATTTGGTCACTCTTGTTACACGCTTGCCAATGATTCTACGAAGGACTTCACCTACATCGACTGGTCGGACAGCACCTTCTTTGTCGAGTGGTATCAAGCGACTAGATACTAAAGCCTCTGGGGTCAACATAATAATAATGATAATAACAATAACAATAATAATAATAATAATAATAATAATGATAATAATGAAAATAGTAATAATCTTTAATAGCGCCAGTTAGCCTTAGTTGCAAAAGTAATTTTCAGTAAATATGTTTTAGGCATGTTGATTTTTTGATGATCAATGTAGCCAGGATTCTTTTGATCTCTATTTCATAATCTCAATGGTATTTTTTTTTTTTTGTAAAAGAAGACAAAAATTGTGGTAACGATTCACATGATCTAGCTCATGTTTGATGGCCATCTTGTTTAGTGAAGTTATTTATTCTTGATTAACTAAGAATAAATCCTAGTTTAACGACTGAAAAACGGCAATTATTACAAAAACCCTCGCAAAGGTAAAATGCTATGTTATGTAGTGCCAAATGCAAAAATTTTCAGAGTGAAATATATTTGAGAATATTATCTTAATATCAGGTATTGAATATGGGAAAGCTTTGCGATCAAACAGTATTACGAGAAAACAATATTAAAAAAAATGAATCATTCCTTTGCTTTTTTTTAATCTAATGTTAAAGGTAAATTATCTTTATATCATAATCAGATTTGAGTGAAAGCTGTAAGTAAAGAGTCAAAGCAAAAGAATATTCTTGGTTTTCACACAATCCTAGCTAAGAGACACAAAAGACAATAGACATAGCGGTCATGTTTGTATCCAAAACAAAAGAAAAAATCAAAATTCCTTTGTTAAGAGTACTACAACATTGCCGCCATGAAGTCAGGTGAAAACCACTGATACCGAAAAAACAACAATAAGCAATACAGTAACTTTACGAATATTTTCTTAAAGAAGCATTCAGGTTCTCTGTCGAAAGGCTATATTTAAATTCACCCAATATAGTTGTAGTCTTGATACAAAAAAGGACCTTCGAGAATTGATGTCTTAGTTTCTTATTTTACTTTATTATTATTTATCGAACTAATTAATTATTCAATTTGTTTAAAACCAGCATCGATTAGTTCATAACTACATGCAGAATTCAACTGCATACTAAACATGTATGAAATATTCAATTTTAACTTGAAAAGAAACAAATTTTTCCTACATTTTGCTAATTTTGTTTCTGTTTTATTGTTTATATTTATATTCTCGATAATATTCATATAAGCTAAATCAAGACACAAATGGAACTCACATTACATCCACGAAGTATTACCTTGTTGATTTTTCCCCTTATTTAAAGAAAATGATTTTTTTTCTATACATTAATGTAGAAGTTCGAGATCTAAATGCAATATGAAATGTCAGCGAACCAAACTACAGTTTCACTTCAAGGCAAAACTTGCACAACATTAGTCTTTGATTAATCCATCACATTTAACTAAGAGCAATATAATCTTTTCATTTTTTTCTTGCAGTTGTGGTGTTTGCCGCAGATTATTTTGTTGCACGCAAGATTGTTACAGAGGCGTCCAAACTAGGAATGACCGAGGGAGATTATTGCTACATTATATATACAAACCATGAAGATTTAGTTAAAGAGTATAACAGCAGAAAGTTTCTGTATTTTTTTGATTTCAATATGGCTAGTGCAGCATCTAAAGGGAGACATAACAGAACGAAGTATGCAATGGATTCTGTCTTGTTTCTTGGGATCAAGGCTCCGATGGGAAATCAATACAAAGATTTTACAGTCGAGCTAAAAAATAGGATGTCTCAACCACCGTTCAACAGCTCTAAGTACAATGGCACCGGTTTTACTCGTGTGGTAAATTTGTTATTTCTTATTCAATTTATATTATTATAATTTATTAAGCTTTGTCTGCAAGTTTACTAAAACAAATAGCAAATTAATGAAAATAAATACAAGGCAGAAAACCTCTTCACTACAATGTCGGCTAATTACATTACTGTCCGTGGCGTTAAAACATAATAAAAATGCAAAGTTCTTAAATAATCAAGCAACAAGAAGGCTTTTAAAACATTGCACTCACAGCACTAGAGATTGTTCTAAGGTTCTACTTTCGTCTTGGTCGTGTTTGGTTGTTGCAGCGTTCACCTAAAAGTTTTGAGGGACTTTGCAAACTCCGATTTGGATTTTGAAAGAAGCACTCTACTGCACTATCGCTTATCTATCATATAAACAGGACTGCAATGTCTATGGACCAAAATGAAATTACGGCCGGTATGTTCCTTGACCTCTCTAAGCTAGGCGTTTCATATGTTTGATCATCGCGTCTTATTTCAGAAACTTGAATATCATAGCCTACGTGCTCCAGTACTGCAATGGATCAAAAGTTGTCTGACTAGTTTGAACAGTTCTGCTGATCAGATTATTAGATGCCCCAGGGTTCCATCTTAGGACCTTTATTTTTTTTTTGTTTTATACATTAATGATCTTCTAAACGCCACTAAACTGACCGAGTCGTTGCGCTTTGCGGGTAATACTAGTATTTTTGTATTCTCATTCTGAACCTAATCGTGTGTTATTTCTGTAATGAATGGCGAATTGGCTATATATAAGCTTATTAATGAAATCCAACAAACTGTCAGAATATAAGGAAAACTAATTATGTCATATTTAAACCGGAAAAAAGAGTAATCCATATGAGCTCCTCTGTTTTATTTAATAATGTGCCACTTAAACAGCTAACAGAAGTGAAGTTCTTAGGTGTCCGGCTTGATGAAGCTCTAGCTTAGATGGCAACCTTGTATTGGCTACATTTGTAATATAGGTCTCGTTTTCTTCTCTAAATGCAATCAGGATCATAAAATCCTTAGTATTATACTTTAATCTATCCCTATTTAACTTATATTACTGTACAGTAGTCTTGTCCTCCACATAATTCATAAACTTATATTACATTTTTCTTCTGCGAAGACAAACTGTGCGAGTAATATCGCGTTTATAATTCCGCGCTATTTCTGCCCCTTATTTGCTATTCTCTCTGTAACACAAAATTTATATTTATGTACCACCACCATTAATAAATTGCCTGTAAAAAATCTGTTCCCCACAAAAAATCAAATACACAATTAGGACACTATTTCAAAGCTTCATCTCTTGCCCACAGGAGGAGAAACACTAAGTAGTTCACCATATGCTCTTTCAAGGACCAATAAACTGGAATGCTTTGCCGCTCCCAAATATGTCTTTTTCCAGCTGATCTTCTTTTAAAAATCGGTTTTGTTAATTTAATTAACAATTTTAAAAATATTACTCAAGATAAAAGCAAATAACATAACTATGAAGCCGTGAAAATAGTAGTTTGAGTTTTTTTACGCTCTACTTTTGCTATAATTGATTCCTAATTCACGTATCACCAAGGAGACCTCTCATGACAAGCCCTATGGCTTTTAGAATTTCATTTTACCAGCTATGTTACGGTCGCCGAATTCCTTTTAGACCGGAACTATCGAATTAAAATAGCCTGAAATGACTGACACACGAAGTGGCACTACGTAACAACCGGCGTCCCTCAGGGGCCAGAATTAACTTCTTGGATCTTCTCATGATAATAAATAAACGTGTTTATGTGTGATTTTCACATGTTTTAGTCATTTCAGACTATAGAAAAAGAACTCCAGACTCTTCCCGTGGAGTAAATTTAGAGATAACGTTTACAAGATAAAGCTTTTATGTTATTATCAGGTGGGGTTAGTGTTTTCTTCAGTTGTATTGCTGGGGAAGGGTTGATTGGTCGTTTTCAACCAAGATTGATGCGCGTTTGGAATATCATCAGGTTTTTTTAAACGTTTAAATTGCTTTTCTGCTATAACGAAATATCTTTTTCTATTAGCCCCCCAGTCATGGCGCCTATCTGTACGATGCTGTTTATCAGTACGCAGTGGCACTCAACAAATCACTAGCTGCTGGACTTGGATGGACAGGAAAAGCCATATTTAACCAGCTCAAAAACACCGTCTACACAAGTAAGTAGCTGAAAAGTCCGCTCACCTTCGATCGTTTGTTGGTTGTTAAAATTTGCCTGATGTTTGCTGTTTTTTTTAAGAAGCAGCGTGGCTCGGTGGTGAGAGTTGGGGATTTGAATGCGAAAGACTTGGGTTCGATTCCCCGACCCGGACTACCGTGAACCCAGGAGCAAATTCACCACGCTTTTTCAACAGCCAACTGGTTTGCCTCCTGCCAGCTGGTTCGCTTAACTGGGAGAGAGGGGGATTTTAACATGACACTGAAAAGCCCCTTTAGGAGAATTGTCATTAGTTATTTATGAATATGACGATGACGACGATGGTGATGATTAATACTATTTTGTGTGTAGAAAATATTTGCGTCACTTGCGCTTTATGGAAAATTGCCTTTAAAGATAGTAGCTGTTAATTGAGCATGTTTTACGACTGATATTATACAATGGGCAGATTTCCACTAAAAAAATCAGTAGCTACCTGATTAAATTTAATTAACCTTTCTTTTCCTAAAGGATTTGGTTCATTTCTAGGTATCCAAGGTTACCAGGTTCGATTGGATGAAAACGGCTCCGTACTGAATAACTATACCCTGTACGACTTCGTTAACACAGCCAACGACGACAAAGGTAAATTATTATAGTTCTTAGAGAGAAGACTCATCTGTACGGGTGAAGAATACTACTTGTAAAGACTTAACTTTGGAAACTCGGTACACTTTTTTAAAAATAAAAAAACTAAGCTTTCGGCTCTAACTAGAGCCTTGATCACAATGACTACAGTCACTACCTCACCGAACTAATCTCACCCGTCGTTGGAAAAACAGAGAGTTTCGTCAAGAATTCCCAGCATTTGGCCTCCCTGTTACAGGATAAACAGACGGACGAATCGGAAGAACTTCGGTCCTTTGATGTGAAGTCACTATTTACAAGTGTTCCTGTGGTCAGAGCTGTTGACGTAATTCATAGCAAATTGGAAAATGACTCTACTCTGGCAAATAGAACTGCTCTTTCACCGACTGACATTGCAAAATTATTGAAGTTTTGCCTCTCGTGCACTTATTTTGTGTTCGGTGGACGTTTTTACAAACAGATCCGCGGGGCTCCAATGGGATCGCCAGTCTCACCAACCGTGTGTAACGCATATATGGAGCATATAGAACAAATGGCCCTCACGTCCGCGCCTCATCCCCCTCTATGGTCGTACCGATACGTGGACGATACGCACTGCAAACTCAACCGTGAACACGCCCAGGAATTCACGGACCACCTCAATTCTATTGATCCTGAGATTCAGTTCACGTTTGAAAGTGAAAATAATGGTGCTTTGGCGTTCCTAGACACAAATACCATCAGGAGAGATGATGGCTCCCTCAAAATCACAATATATCGGAAGCCAACCCACACCGACCAGTATTTGCATTGGCAGTCGAACCACCCTGCACAGCACAAGCTGAGCGTAGTCGCTTCGCTTCACCACCGTGCGATGTCAGTGATAACGGAGGAAAGAGGCCAACAAGAGGAACTGGCCCACGTCACCTCGGCCCTCAAGCCCTTTGGCTATCCAGACTGGGCTTTACGCCCATGAGCTAACACCACCCAGCACGAAGTAACCCAACCCGAACAGGCAGCTCAGCAACAATCAGCTGATGTGCACGTATCGTACACACGGAAGCCCCCTATCCCCCTCCCTTATGTGAAAGGCGTTTTTGAACAACTGAGAAGAACCTCAAAGACCACGGCGTGGATTGTTATTTCAAACCAACCAATTGCTTGCGACAACTGCTGTGTTTTTCTAAAGATCCAACTAAGAAGGGAGATACCGTCGGTGCCATATATCATGTACGATGTTTGGGCAGCACAGGAGTTGACTGCGAATCCACCTACATAGGTGAAATGGAGCGAACACTTACAAAGCGAATCGCTGAGCACCTACTATCAAGCTCAGTCACGAAATCTGAAGTTGCCACGGACATCCATAAGGACTGTCCACACCACAGCGTCTCAATGGAAACAGTCGCACTCCTCGACAGGGACAAAGATTGGTACCGACGTGTAATGCACGAAGCGATCTATATACGCGTCAACAAGCCCGACCTCAATTGCACGCCTGCCTCACTACTGAGGACCCACTACTGCAGTCATGCGTGTCGGAGTTTAAAAGACCTCGACCGCATGACTGAAGTCATTGTGATCAAGGTTCTTCTTAGAGCCGAAAGCTCAGTTTTTATCGTTAAAAAAAGTGTACCGAGTTTCTAAAGTTGAGTCTATACAAGTAGTACTTTTCCTAGTTTATTTTATGATTTACGTGAATGGTGACGTACAGTTAGGACTTGTACAAATATGTATAGATGTAAACTCTTTCTTATATCGGTGTAGGTGCAGCATGGTGCTGCCAACAGGGATCTCCATTTTTGCTGATCTGTCGCCGCCTGTTTACTGGAGGGGGGCGTGGGGGATCCCCAAATACTGCAGTACCTTGTCAGAAAAAGGAAAATACTGCGATACCGTGCACGAAAATTGTCAATACCATGATACAGAAAAATAAAACCTCCAAACTCGCATAACTTCGGAAACACTCGTACAACATGGAACAGTTCACGGTACCACTACATGTAGCTTCCACTGTGCACTTAGATTGATGTCACGTCAAATGTGTTTAAAAATTTTAATTTGTTTATTTTTTTTACTTAAAGTTGTACCAGTGGCGCCTGAAATATGTCAAAAGTACTTCAGCGTGTTATTCACTTAGTCCTTACGTGATCGTCTTGAAAAACTTGAAATCATATGTACTCTGTACACAGCACAACGTTTTTTCTAGAACACGGGTAAATATCTGGTTGGTTTTAAAAATTTAGCAGAATGAAAGGGTGCAGGTGAACAAAATACCCTACTAAAGCTGGGTGAATAGACCATTTCACAGTTCCTGAAAGGTAACCAAGCTTCTGTATGAAACTGAGGCTTAGGGTAACCTGACACAGTTAGAGAAGTGGAAATAATAGACATTTGTTTCTTATGATAATTATTTCCACTTCTCTAACTGTGTCAGGTCACCCTATGCCTCCGTTTCATGTAGAAGCTTGGTTACCTTTCAGGAACTGTGAAATGGTTTATTATCGAATTCTGGGACCAAAACAACAAAAATATCGTGTATGGTTGATAGAAAGAATTCCGCAATACCGAGCTATTACAGCTCTTTTACCGCTGTAAGGTACCAGCAGTAGTAAAGTACCGTGATATCTTGGTCCCCTACTCCCACTCCTTTAGTGCCAACTTTGTGAGTCTTTGACATCCTTAGTGATAGCTGCAATCATCTCAACCCTTTTCTTGTAACACGTGTAGAAATTGTTTCAATGTTACAGCACTTCAACAAGTCTTGGTTTCTTTATCTGACCGTAAAATTAATGATTCATAGTTTCTTTCCACACCCTCCAACATTCCGAAACGTTAAGAAATACTCTCTAAACGTTGCTTTTAGAAATACTGATGTTGGATTCCACTCTCAGATTACATTTAAGCTGCCAAAGGCTTGGTTTGCTTTGGCTAATCCTACTTGCACGTCCTTCCTTTTGTAACTATACAGTAATTACTGACTTCTCTATCAAGAAATGCAAACTTTTCTTCCTTGGCTTGATTATTGGTGATGACCGATTCTGAGATGTTCTTGCAAAATCTTCATAATCCTCGTTTGCGTCACTTAAGATTTTCATTTCCAGTTGTAATCCAGTTGTAAAACAATTCGTTTGTTTGAGTTTCTAGATGAAAGCTTCACAACAAACTGTTACCATAAGCAAACTCTAGGTTTTCATGATCAAGATATGAGGAAGTGTCCATTGAATGTGTTTGCTCTGTCCTGTGTTTGTTTTCTCATCAGTCACTCCATTAAAAGAACAAAGGAAAGTGGCAAGTGGATACATCCTTTCTCTACTCCCATTTGTATTCTAAACCTGCCAGTCACACAAATTTACCTTCGAATGAAAGTCCCTGTATATATAGCATTTAGATAAGTTGAAAATTCTCGTGTGGAATGGAATGTAATTGCAAATACTGGTCTATGACACCGAAACCTCGTTGAGGTGATTTTTTGATACTACCTAGTACCTTAAAGTATATAAACCATTGGTGACTTTTGTCTGTTCTACATTTTTTAAAGTGATCAAATAGCCTCTTAACTTTATCCAAATAGATTTAGCAGCTCATTTATTACCCTTTTTAAAAGTACATTATTTTAAATAGCTTTCTATATTTGCTATGCAAAGTTCAGTCCTCTAAGTTCACTTCTCAATCATACTTTTTATAACTAATTGAACGTGAGTATACCTGTTGTATCGAGGTTGTATCCAGTACCATGCACGTACAAGGAAGGCTCAGTCTAAGATTATCTTTACTAACGACAAAGTATTTGGCTTGAAGTATCTAACATCAGGCATTTTCTCGACAGGTACTAACAAGTGCTTCTTGTTTGCGCTGAGTCCAACAATGGCTTTTTATCAACCAACTGAATTCAATACAAACTACATGTACCTCAATATGGGCATGCGAACGATGCCTAATGGTCTGGTTAGTGTCATTCATAATCTACCGACAATAAATGTCAACTTAGCTATTTCCCAAGAGAATAATAAGGCAGATGAGTGTTAAATTTTATTTGGCAAATGACTGCATTGAGTGTTCAAACAACAATGAAGGGGTAATGTTCGTTTGAGAAATAAATAATCTTTCCGAGATTCATTTTTTGATCAATCCTTAGCAGCACAAACAAATGGCTTTATGCTTGCTACATATATCTCATTTTAAATCGTTTACTATGATGACAAACAAATACCTATAAATGTATTATTTTTAAACTTTCCCAGTGAAACCAGATTTTTGTCCAACACTAACGTTTTGGATTTGAATACAGACATTAGCATTTTATTATAAATTAAAAACCATATTAAATATCTTTGCTTGCAACATTTATTTAGAAACTCTTCAACTACGCAAGCGCAGTCTAGATACCAAGGAAGTGGCAGCAGTTGACAGCTAACTCGCTGTTTTTAGAGCTCGTCAGCACTGCATAGCCAGGCACTAATAAAAACACAAGGTCTTGTCCAGGTCATCAACAAATACCATTGGGCCCATTTCCCACATTCATCCAAGTGTGCATCTTACCTTATCTCAAGAGACACGAGAAGTTTAGCAATAATAATCTATTGCTGACCTGGACTGGGCTCTAAAACCATTTCCTCTCGACAATGTGTCGAAGGTTATTCTCTTTAAGCAACAACGTCATGCCAGCCAAAGGTCCCACACTTGACGAGTGGTGACTAAAGTTTAAAGAGACCTACGTTGAAAAGTCCACCTTGAAAGTAACGGGCACTGATGGACAAGACCTTGTGTCTTTATTAGTGCCTGGCTATGCACTGCTTATGAGCTCTCAAGAGAGCAAAACAGCTGTCCACTGCCGCCACTTCCTTGGTACCTAGGATGCGCATGCGTAGTTGCAGAGTTTATTGTTGCTAGAGTTTTTTGTACCTCTTGAGATAAGGTAAGTTGCACACTAGGATGAACAAAGAAATGGGCCCATGGGTTTCTCTTGATAACTTGGACTGGGCACTAAAACCTTTTCTCTCGACAGGGTGCTGGACGATTATTCTCTTTCAGCAACCACGTCTTACTTACAGTACATCCCTCTTTACAGATTTCTCCAGTTGTTGAAATTTCTTGTTCTTTTGCCGTTTTATGTCTCTTTTTTGTATTTTTTCTTTGCCTTTCTTTGAGCACAAATAATTGTTTTATAGCTGTGAAATCATGATTTCACAATCATTTTGCTCTTATATTGGCCTCATACCAAAATGAATGTTAACTTTTTGACTATGTCATTCAACTGCACCCGAGACCATAGCTTGTCAATGTATTCGTTGTCCACTACTTCAGCAGCATTTTACCTGTTGCCAAAACCTTTCTTAAAGTCTTTGAGCTGGACGGACATCATGCTTTCTCCCTCCATAAGAATCTGGTCAACTAGCTTTATCGATCTCAATAAAAACCTGTATTTTGTTCACTTCCTGGTTCATATTCTTTGTCTTTATTTTCCGTATTTCTTGTGACTTTGTTGAGGTCGAGTTTCTAGCCAAACCATTTCCTTGTACAATGATTGCGACCGGCAAACTGATGTTTTAGAAGGAAAACCTTTTTTTTATTTCTTCAACCGGGCTAGGCTATGCTGAAATCACCAACAGGTTGTGAAGTTTTTATGTTTAATACGTCATGGATTTGTAACTCGCCCGCAATCAGTTTTGGAGTTGTTGTGGAGCTTCGTATAAATACAAGCAGATCTTGATGACTTAATATTCTGGGTTTTCAGCTTTCTTTATGTCTACGTAAATTGTATTTCGTTGAGCAGCGAAAACGTTGCAAAAGCCGCGAAAACGTCCAAAAGGAAGTCTTAGTTCAATGGAGAAATACGGATTTAGAAATGAACTACAGCTGAAAAAGTCGAACAAAAGCCATTTGGGTGTTTAAGCATTATAATAAGTTTCTTCCCTTTCAGAAATACACTTTCAACTTCCGTACGTATACTTTATTTTCAATGGAACTGCAATCTAACACTTTTATCAAAATGTTTGCCACACGTTTTGTTAAAGCGGTGCGCTGATTAGATAAATAAAAGAGTGCGCTTTTCGTCAAAACTGTCCTCAACTCAAACATGGAATGAAAGCGTCCTTTTGATTTTGAAAAAATAAATTGTGAATGGCAGACTCTAAATTAACTTCTTAAAAAGAAAATTCCAAATTTTGAGCGTAAATTTCAGATTTTAGAAGGACTTAAAATCCTGCGAACTTTAGGTAGCATCTCCGTCCACTACTTGAGCATCACTGACTAAAGAAGACAGGTTTTTGCTAATACTTTAGAATAAAACATAAACAGGTCACTGTTCCTAAACCATTTTTTTTACAATTCGATTTAAGGGCATGGGAGGTCAGCTGATGTATTTTGGATTGTGGCTCGATGAAAATTTTGGGCTTGGCCATAGCAAAGCTGGACCCCAGTGCACAACATACGGAAGCCCTCGCCTGTCCAAGAACGAAGAATTTACCATTGATACTGTTGAGGTATGGGGGGTTGGTACACCCCCAGAAACAATTGTAAGTCGAATGAGACAATTGTTATCAGTTTCATGATTTATTTTTTTATAATATTGATGTATAAAGGCAGTTTTCCCAATGCAACCGAAAATCCTTCGCTGTTTTTACCTATTAACCTGAATATCTTTTCTCCCCTTTTCCAATTAAACAATATCTTTTTGCTGTTTTCCCATTTAATAGTAGGAAGTGGTTATTACCACAGTGAGTGATCTGAAGTGTTACCAGCGATGAACAGCTTTGTAAAATGATTATTAATCCAAGAAAAGAGAACGCTGTTGATAAATCCAGTTTTTGGATTTCACAACAATATTTCGACTTTATTTCGAGTCGTGTTAAAAAGATATTTACAGCGCAGTGAGTTGTATATATTAACGATTGGAATAATTGTAGTTCTCTAGAGGATTTTAGGCCTTCGTTTCTTGTTGGTTTTAATTTCTTTATTAAATAAGCCTCAAGAAATCGCAAAACTAGATGTTTAACAAACTTTGCAAAGTTTCTTTATGTAGTGAGCTTCAACTAACTACCGTAAATCTCTAGGCATTCAATCAAGGTCAGCCTATAAGAACATGTTTTCGATGCCGTTTACGGGAGCATGGACATCATAGATTCCGATGACAATTGTTCGCCTTTGCAGTTCCTTGAGGCTCATTACATAAAGCGATTTAGTGCGCATGTCGGGAAGAGATATGGCGGGTCTGCCGCTGCCCCGTTGAAAACGTATTTTTTTGTAGCATTTTCACTTTACTGTTGTGTTCATTTCTTATTTTTTGTTCCTTATTCACTTATTGCATTTTGCTGCACTTTAAACTGTAAATCTGGAGGAGTAGAAAATACTTGCAATGTTTGAGAAAATTCTTGCCAAAAGCTGAGCCAGTTCAATCATTGCTTGAGGAAAAGCTTGGGCAGAGTGTCACTGAGAAAGGCTTGAAAATATGTAGTTTTATTTTGCAAAAGTTAAAAGACAGAGAATTCGATCAATTTTTCTCAACGACAACTTCGATGAAGTCGTTGGCAGGATAATAAGATTGCAGAAGGAAAATGAAATTCTTAGAAGTAAAACTCAGTGTTTGAAAGGGGGGGTTCAACGTACAGCTTGATGGAGAAATGAAAGATGATGTTAACTAACTACGCAGTGAATTCCTTGAGCTACGAGGTCTCCCGGTATGAAAAGAGAGGAAGACACCAATCACTGGGTAAAACAGTGGGTCCACTTATCGATGTTGAAGTTAACGACGATGACATCTCAATATGCCTTTGTTTGCTGCCGCACAAAGCCGCCTTTGGTGATGGCAGGCCTTAAGAGCCGGTGATTATAGTAACGTTTTTGAGACGTGATCTTCGGAAAGAGTTCTTTTTAGCTAGGAAGCAACTTCGAAGCAAAACAACTCGAGATCTGGAATTTATTTGTCATACTGGACAGAAGGTTTGTGTATTTGAAGTTTAACCCAGCAAACTGGAAACTATTCAAGTGTTGTCTTACAACAAAGGAGCTAACTTTCAAGCTCTATATTGTACAAGGAATGGAAGAGTTCTTCTTAGGAAAGATGGATTAAATCCTGTGATATCAATTGTTGTTATATACCAACTACTAAATTCCATTTTTTCTTGTACCCTTTTTGGACGAGGACATCCTGCGCACATAAAAATGTTTCACAGTTTCCCTGCAACTAAGCGCTTGAAGCGGGCCACAATATGTTATGGACCGATAAATAACAAAACCGGAAGTGAATTGTAATTGTAATTGTAATTGTAATGATTTCAAAGATTCGCAAAACCCAGATTTGGATAAAAAAATTCTTTAAGAGTATCTTCTCTTTTCTCGGATGAATAATTATGATATATTCAGAATAACATGCATGCCCCATGTACCGCTGTTTTGGACCTTTTTACCCGTTTATATGTTGTTGTTCAGTGCTTTCATGCTGTTAAACAGTAGTAAAGTTCTATAATATGTACGTATATTAAGTTATCATTCTCGAAAAAATACAGCAGCGTTTTTTAAACACATGTTTCGGCATGCTTATGCTATCATCAGTTTGCTAGAATGAATGAGTTACTGACAGTAGATAATCAGCTAAATAGTAAGCTAGTTAATGATGAATTATTTACAGTAATGACGTCATACATTGCAGGTAATGCAACTGAAGTAATAAATCTAAAAAAGTATTATAAGTGATGTAATTGTTTATTGAGATTGGACTTATTCTTATTAATGTGTAAGGCTTCTTTAAGTTTAAGATCAATGGGATTGTTGGCTGTGTCTAGAATAGTAAAACAAGAAGGTGTGTATAAACTTTTGCTAGTAGGAGATTCAGAAAAGTGCTTAAAAATGTTTATTTTTATGCTCACTGTGTGTTCTTTAATCCTTGTAGCAAAATGGCGACTGATTTCACCAGTATAATGTCTTTAAAAAGCGTTGTTGTATTTTTTCAAGTTATAAGTTACCATTCTTAATTTATAGTTGTATTTCAATTTTTTGCACTTAGCTGAAAGAAAAAAGTGTACTGGATACCGAAATAGAAGCAAAAGCTTTCCTGGAGATAACCGGCAAGAAAATGAACAGTGAAGGATACCGGGAATTCAAGGACTGATTTTATGGCCATCTTTAAATGTGGCAGTTAATTCTTTTCACAAATGGCACTCTATTACACTCAAGATTGAAACTATACAGCTTTCATGAAACTATTTACACCAAGACAAAGCTAAGCTAAATCCTTTACTAGCATAGTTGCCCGTGAAGCCAGTGCTTATCTCCGGTTTCTGTAGTGCTAAGCAAATGAGAATCTTTGACTCCCCCTGGATGGGACACTGAATCTCGAAAACGTCTCCATAACAATGGCAGCTATACGCTAGTGCGCGTGCGTGTGACGTAGGAATATTGATTTTTGCATATCTAATTAGTGACACACTTTGTCCGCCGTGAAGCCGTAATGAATCCATCGCAGGTTAACTCTTAGCAGATGCTGGTACTCATTTACCTATCCCGGAAGGATGGAAAGCTGAGTTGGCTTAGGCAAAGCCGGGATCGAACTGGGGACCTTGTGGTTGGAAAACATAGATCTTACCAACTGCACTAACCATGTCCGGCCGACAACACTGGATCTGATAATTAGTGTAGTTCCTGTAAACATGCTACTCTCTGTTAGTGAAGTTTAATCCGTTTTTAATCGAATACATATAAGATCTGTATCTTAAGTTCAAACAAAAGGCTCCTATACTCGTGCCGGAGGTCTTTGCACAACCGAGAATATATAACTGTGAAATTAGATGTAACTTGAGTAAAAATGACCTTACCTTAAGCATATGAAGGTGCAAACTATGGGGAAATTAACCTTAGACAAAACGGTATGAAAGAAGGGAAACTTAATAAATACCTGCAAAGTCTTACAAGAAACTATAAAAGACCTATAACAATTCAAACTCCCTGTCCCAAATACGATCAACACAAGGGCCGGCCGGATCCAAGGGGATAGCGGGAAAGGGGGCGTAAGGGGCGTACTCCCTGCTCCTATTTTTGGTAAATAATTAATTTATTACTTTATTCCATTGTTTACAATCCGCCGGGGCTTTGTGTACTTTAGAGTTCACACTCTTCCACTCGGGGCCACGGCCTTCTTTTTTTTTCATAATCCTAGATCCAGCCCTGAACACAGAAATTCATCGGTGTTAGAATATAGCAAGCTGCATGCTAAAAAGAAATTCACTCATGAGAATGTATTAACCATCTACCAATTAAAGAATAGTAGCCTTATCATCAATATATTAAAGATGAAAAATAATTAAGTCATATTAAAGACAAGGAGAACTCGGAAAAGATCCCATCTGGGGCTCCGATTTTTTTCGAGTTCCCCTTACAAGTCTTTTTAAAATGACGTGGCAGATGGCGGTTAATACAATATAATTGCGAATGATTTTGTTAAATAAATGCCGTGTTAGTTCCGTTATTGACAATAATAGTTCAACGTTAAGACCAAATGTTATTACATTTAGGACTTTATTACATTTAGGCACATTTATTACATTTAGGCCTTCTACAAGTGCCCTTCGATAGATAATAGCTGGATAAAGAGACACTCACGAGGCAGCAACGAGGTTGACCAAGGATCTTTATTGATTCGCTACCCTATCTCAGTCAATCTT
>JAOBAY020055585.1:0-13096 GCA_025331085.2 Zoanthus sociatus
CCACTTCCGGCTTAGCCTCATTAAATATGCGGCACCGCGATCAGCTGATCGGTTACCATGACAACCCAAAAGTCCGCGAAAAAACTGCTATATCCCTCGATAGCACTACTATCATGAATGGTCTTGACGAGGTTCGAGTCAAATGTAGTTTCTTCTCTCAAGTCTGGGTTAGTACCTTGCAGGCAGACTCCGAACTCACCAGACATGATGCTCAAATGGTCTCCACTCTTTGCTTCCGCTTTCTTTGGGTGAAGTCCAAAGTAGTCACATCCTAGTAATATGTCGACATAGCGGGACTTCCTTTGCAATGAGTTTGCATCATGATTAGGAAACAATTGTGAAACAGTTTTAAGATCTGGTTGACTAACTGGACCCGTAATACTGTCCATACCATATGCAATAATATCAACTTTCTTTCCTGTAACTGTCTTCAAAGAGAACTCATATTGCTTGGTGTTGTAATTTTTCTCCACCTTACCCATTGTGGTTACATCCAGGATATAATTTTTCAATTTCTTCGCCTTTATTCTGTCTGCGGCACGGTGTGTGATGTAAGAGGTGTCGGAACCACTGTCACAAAATATAGTTACACTTTTTCCGGTACCACACACAGTAGCTTGCTGGATTGAATAGAGTGCCAAGCCTGTTGTCTGCGAGGTGTGAGCTGTTGCTTCGACCTGTGCAATGTTAGGAGAGTTTTTTCTTTCTCTTCAGTTGTTGAATGACACAATCAGGGCTCGAATTTAACCTTTTAGTGCACTAGCAAAGTTTTGCTAGTAAGATTTATTTTTACGAGCAGAATTAGGAACCTCACTAGCTACTTTTCAATGCGGCCATTGTCCCTTTCAGAACTAAATCAATGTAAAGATTTTCAACGACATGAAAAGTAAAAAAATAAATGTGAAAAAAAATGTGTATCAAAGTGTTAATTTTGTGGTCTCCTTTTCCGCTGTACTGATATCTGCCACCTATTAACTGCAGCAATTGGGTGATAATCAGCTTGTTTCTTTGGCCCCTCAATTTTTACTCTCATCATCATGTCCATAGTATCATTTCCTAGTGTACAATGCCAGTCTGACTTGACCCTTTTCATTGTGGAAAATCTTCGTTCACATGAGGCATTAGCGAACGGATATACTGATGTTAAATGGATAACCTTCATGATGTTGGAATAGTTATTTCTTTCTACATCCTCCTGGCTGATTCTCTGCCACAGACTCAGTGGGTGTAAAAATCGAAAATGAGGGTTATTCTTCACGTGCAACTTCAATTCATTCCACTCACTGAATGTGGAATCAATGTCACATCCGCAGTTGTTAAAAATGTGCTGAAAGTGATCTGTGATCACTAGTAACTCATTACGGCCGTACTGGATGAGAGCTGCTTTTTCATCTGGCCATTACTGTGATCAAAAGTGTTACAGGAATTATATATTGGCTCTTGTAAACTTGAAAATCTACTATGTAAACGGTCACGTAATTCTTCTTTTTCGTAGTTTTTTTTCCACAAGATTTGCGACCAGCTAAATTTCTTGATCTAAATTCTACTGGAGAAATAGCGGTACTCGCAAATATTTGCTAGAGGATATTTTTTAGACTCGCAACTTCAAAAAACCACTCGCATTTTGCGAGTTTGCGAGTGCTAATTTCGAGCCCTGACATGCTCTTATTGAAACACAACATAATAAATCCCTTAGTAACAATTTAATGAACGTATCTTTGTTATGCTTAATGGAAATTTACAAAGGTTGTACACAACTAGCGACAGACGACATTGGCGCTATATCCAGCGGACAGCTTGCCTACTTATTTAATTTAAGGATAATCACACTCGGTCATGGATCTCGGCGCTTTTATACCTATTCCTTAAAGATTATCCTGCTTCCAATCACCTTTATTACTCGAAATTTATGAGGTATGCACGTGCGTATTTGCACACAGGTAGCCAAACGCCTGTATACGTATGTACTACTGTAGCTCACTTGAAGCTGCTTTAATTGACACTAAGGCCACGTTGACAAAAACTCAACTGAGTTACTGAATTACCTTGAGGCTGGAACAGGAAGTTAGTTCAGGAATGCTGTACAACTGGTTATACCTGCAGTCTAACCGCACTAAGCACTGAAGCTGACCAAGTCCTAACAAAAGAATAAAAAACATAAATGTAGGGTCGGATCATTTTTAGTTCAAGCCCCATCCCCATTAAAATCAAAACCCTGTCATGACAACACCGTAACAAAGTGTGTAAACCTCACCACTCCACTCAACTGTGCAGTCCTCACCACCCCACTCAAGTGTGTAATCCTCACCACCCCACTCAAATGTGTAATCTTCACCACTCCACTCAAGTGTGTAATCCTCACCATCCCACTCAAGTGCGTAATCCTCACCATCCCACTCAAGTGTGTAATCCTCACCACTCCACTCAGGTGTGTAATCCTCACCACTCCACCCAAGTGTGCAATCCTCACCACCCCACTCAAGTGTGTAATCCTCACCACTCCACTCAGGTGTGTAATCCTCACCACACCACTCAAGTGTGTAATCCTCACCACACCACTCAAATGTGTAATCCTCACCACTCCCCTCAAGTGTATAATCCTCACCATCCCACTCAAATGCGTAATCCTCACCATCCCACTCAAGTGTGTAATCTTCACCACCCCACACAAGTGTGTATTCCTCACCCCACCACTCGTGCGTAACCCTCACCACTCCACCCAAGTGTGCAATCCTCACCACCCCACTCAAGTGTGTAATCCTCACCACTCCACCCAAGTGTGTAATCCTCACCACCCCACTCAAGTGTGTAATCCTCACCACCCCACTCAAGTGTGTAATCCTCACCACCCCACTCAAATGGGGCTGACGCATAAAATTACGTCATATTAGTAAGGCAACTAGAGGCATGCATTGGAACACTGCAAAAAGATGCTCTAAAAGATTCATTGTTCGTTTTTATACTACCTGGTGCTCAAACATCAAACCCGTGAAGGATTTTGCTTTTCTACCAGCATTGTACATATTTGCAGTGATAAAGTAATTTACATCATCTTCACTTGTAAAATGTTTGCAAGCTTTTATTTCGATTGTTCGCTCATCACGCACTAAACTGTTGCTTGATTACGCTATAATACGAAAGTGACCTCTCTGATGCAGTGCATGATCTTCAAATCATGCAATTAAAACTTGAACTTATTTGAATTTTGTTGAATTACACATACTTTGATCGTCGTGAAGTCGTAATGTGAGCCCCTTTTGTTGTCGCTATGGCTTTCGTTTTTGCTGCAGTTTGTATTATTTTCTGCAAATCGTGTTTTCGAATTTTCAGATGCCGTAATTCTTGGTGCCTCCAATATCAAGCAATTGTCAGAGAATTTAACCTACAGCAATGAAGGCCCCCTACATGAAGGTAAAACAAAATGTCGTTTATTATCGTCATCACCAATCATCATAACTATCATCGTTTCCATGCAGTATCACCATCATCATCAACTCTACTATTAACATCATCACCGCCATCATCATTACTGTGGTCATGCTTATCATCGCTATCAACATTGCTCTATCATCATCATTATTATCACTATCTTCTTTATCATCCTCATCGCTATTATCATCACTACCATCATCATCACTACCATCATCATCACTACCATCATCATCACTACCATCATCGCTACCATCATCATCACTACCATCATCATCGCTACCATCATCATCGCTACCATCATCATCACTACCATCATCATCACTACCATCATCATCACTACCATCATCATCACTACCATCGTCATCGCTACCATCATCATTACCGTCATCATCACTATCATCATCATCACTACCATCATCACTACCATCATCACTACCATCATCATCACTACCATCATCATCACTACCATCATCATCACTACCATCATCACTACCATCATCCTCACTACCATCATCACTACCATCATCACTACCATCATCATCGCTACCATCATCATCGCTACCATCATCACTACCATCATCATCACTACCACCATCATCACTACCATCATCACTTCCATCATCATCACTACCATCATCACTACCATCATCACTACCATCATCATCGCTACCATCATCATTACCGTCATCATCACTACCGTCATCGCTACCATCATCACTACCATCATCATCACTACCATCATCATCACTACCATCATCATCACTACCATCATCACTTCCATCATCATCACTACCATCATCATCACTACCATCATCATCGCTACCATCACCATCGCTATCATCATCATTACCGTCATCATACCATACCTAACTTCAACAATGGTATTTTTTCTTTTAGAAAACTTGTTGATATTAGTCACGCACGTAGATCTATTTTGTACAGCTTTTCATTTAAAAAAACTTGGCAGTATTTATCCAGAACAAGGGTTCATCAGTGACTTAAATATTCAGACATGACTTCTAACTTTTCTAATCGACTTTGCTTCAGACGTCGTCAAGGAGATGGACAATGCTTGGAAAGACACAAAAGCCATTTGCCCCAACTATTTTCGATGAAGAATGGTGACAAACAAGTCTAGATGTTTTGAAGCCAGCAAAGTATGGCTGCTGTCCTTATTAACCAGACATTGTCAAAACAAAACCAAGCATAAACCTTTTTCCGTTTTGTAGTATTTATAAAGAGAAGCAAAACTGATGTAGAACTGAGATTAGCCTAAATTTTAGACGTCGTACACAAATGCAAGAGAAAATGGCATCTAATAAACGCCGACTGTAATAAAGAAATGGTCGTGCTCAGACATGCGCAGACACACTAACAAAAACTCCCAGACATAACTCGAGTAAGATAATCTTTGTTTTCGATGCTGATTAGTTGATTTATCTCAGCGTATGCAAATTAAAAGAACTTTTCCTGCGAAATAAAGACTACAACATTTTCTCGATGTTAGACTTTGATACAAGGTCTGCATTTTATATTCTGATTTAAATCAGTTATCGACGTGCAAAAGTGTTTCTGATATATATGTTCAGATACATTGTATCGTGTGTTTCATATGTTTCAAGTTTTTAGCTTCAAAGGACCGATATTTAATCGAAGGAAAGAATTCAAAGGGACTGAAATACTCCATTCCCTTAGCGGTTAGTTTACGCCTGGCGATCAATTTGTTTACCTGTGCCACAGTTGCAAAAGACGGCTAGAAAAATTTAGAAGAGACCACGGAAACGTCAGAAAGTTAGAAAAGCAAATCAAGAAAAGCTTTATCGAGACAAAAGAAATTCAATGATGAACCCACCGATTGAGATGCGAAGAGCTTCGTGTCCTCCGATCGGTTTGTTGGATCACAACATTGCAGCGAGCGTGATTTCTTTTCTCTGCTAGTCAACCAATCAGCATCGAATACCAAGATCTTGCTACTCGAGAAATGTATGCATGAGTACGGATTTTGCTGATCGAGTTCGGACGTATATTTTTACGAGGAAAAAAACGTCTGAAATTGAAGCTAGTACAGGCTGTTGCTGGAAAACACATTTGCTGCTAATAAAGACCTGCCATCCAATGAAGGTCTTGTCTGTAGTGGGTGCTACCCCTTTAATCTACCTTAGATATTATAGCATGTATAGTGACCAAACAACGGCAGTTCTTAAACTATGGGCGCTTGTTTTATAATCCAAGAAAGGGAAAAGGGAGGAGGGGGGGAGATGGTCGGTCTGTTGGATAACGAAAGTTGCTATTAGAAAGAGGAGGGAAGGGGGAGGGTCGGTCTGTTTTATAATTCAAGAAAGGGACGAAGAAGGAGGGGAGGGGGAGGGTCGGCCTGTTGCATAACGAAAGTTGCTAGTAGAAGGGGGGAGGGTCGGTCTGTTGCATAAGGAAAGTTGCTATTAAAAGACACATTCTTATTCTTCAAGAGTAAAAACGGACTTGAATCTAGGGCTGCAGCCACAACCTGTCGATTTTTCTTTAAAAATTTAACTTCTTTTTTGTTTCCAATATGGTTCGTGTCAACAGGACTCGTTTAGCATGTTTTCATCCGAGCGCACATTTTCCGCGGTTTCATTAGTCAGCAAGGGAAAAAGAGGTCGTTAAACGCTATCGTTTTTCAAAAACATTTTTGAACAGAAAGAATTTCGTGATTGCAAAACATGTATACCTTGAATAGTGTTTATATAATAAAGTACCTTTAAACCCGAAAAGCAACGTTTCGTCAATGATTTTTTGCAGCGATGTTTTTGCGTAACAAAACAGTTAGAATTGCGGCTACAAGTACAACCCACTTGCAATTATGCCGGTTTAAAGTCGCATTTTAGACTCAAATAAATTTTTCTTGACATTTGATTTAAACGTCGAATTTTATTGTGTCGAATTTAATTGTCGAGTGCTTCATTATACGGTTACACGGCTTCACTTACATCATTATTTCGGTTGATTCCCATGTTTTATTTGTTATTCGGGTTTCGCTTACGTATTGTTTTAAAGTTTAGCTTTGACAAGCATGTTTTTGTGCGCGTTTGTACAACGTATAATTGGTTTGTGCGAGAAGATCTTGTTTAAGTGTGGTTGGTTTTTATTAAATATATTTATTATATTTTGTTGATAACTATTCTTTTGGCTAATCGAATAAATTTTGAACATTATACTCATTGGCATTGCCTTTGGCTTAGAAAAAAGTGACAGAAACAACGCAGGCTCGACTACAATCGCCGCTATTTTCCCAATATATCTGCATTTAATGTACATTTCGAGTCTCTGTGTACTCAGACAATTAAAGGAGGTTTTGTTTCTTCGCTTGAACGCCAATTGTCGTGGAATCGCCAGTTAAAGCACCGTACATGTAAAACAAAGACTCGCGTGTGTATTTTAACCGCTGCCTGGTTGGCCTAATTGGTAAGGTGCCAATCTATCTTGCGGGAGGCTCGGGTTCGATTCCCGGCCGGACCAACACTCAGGGTCTTAAAATAATTGAGGAGAAAGTGCTGTCTTTGCTCTAACATCTGCAAACGGTTAAACTTTCGCATCTTCTCGGATAAGGACATTAAACCGTAGGCCCTCGGAGACTTCTGTGTTTATGTGTGTGTGTCTGTCATGTGAAGAGTCTCCGTCCACCTTTGAGTGGTAAAGATGCTGTCCCAATTAGTAGGCCTTTGCATGGCCGGCTAAATAAACTTGACACCTAAATAAAGTTGTTATTATTATTATTTTTATTATTATTATTGTTATTGTTATTATTATTATTATTATTATTATTATTATTATTATTATTAACACAGTCTATAGCCAAAACAAAACCAAATACTACAATTGTTTCTAAATTTTTGAGCTACAATTTCCTTTTTCTTGTTAAAGTCTTCAACCAACTGGCCAGTAGAGGTAAAAAATGAAAAGCGTACAGCGTCACATTCTTATTCCAAATTATTCATTAAACCCATGCGTATCGATATTGCCAAAGAAACTCCACTCAGCAATACCTAAATGAAATAACAAGGAACAAACAAGGCAGGAAAGTGTAGTAAATTTTCCAAATGAAAGAGAAAAAAAAACAATCATAAACAGCACGTCGGAGCGACGTGAAACAGAAATAACTTACCTTTATTTTTTATTTTATTATTTATTTATTTATGAAATTTTAGCAAGGTGTTACAATTACAAGCAAGGAGAAACAACAATAGGACGCGGGGTCCCTTTCAAAGGCTGAAACTCCTATGGTCAGCATTACAAATTATCATGAACTGAAAAGTAACGTAAGCTAACATGAGCTAATATAAATTAAATTAACAGTAATTACATTTGAGACGCGTAAGGTGATAAAAAAGCCATAAGAACTAGACACATAAACCAAAAAAGTAGGCCAGCTAGTTACGGTTAACACGTACAAGCAGAGGTGAGGTTTGGGCGCCTACATAAAGGACAAATAATGCGCCATGTGCGTATATTATTTACATCGAATATGTCATTTAAGCACTTGCGTAAAAGACTTCTTAAAAGACGTTTAAAGATCGCGGTAGAGTTACTAGAACGGATTTCAATAGGGAGAGCATTCCAAAGGGGACAGATGCGAACAAAGTAAGCGTCGCGAAAGGTGGACATACGTGCGGGAATAAGACGGAGTTCAAGACCTGAGGAGCCACGACGAGTACTGAAGAGCAAAACTGGACGAACTGAAATATATTAAGATGAATTTCATCCTGAAAACAGCGAAAGAGAAAGAGAAGGTCGAGATATTCACAGAAGAAGGAAAGGGGCAAAAGTTTTAGGCGGATAAGTCTAGTTTTGTAGTTAAGGTTGAGGTTGTGGAGAATAAGTTTCGAGGCTCTCCTCTGCACACCTTCCAGCGTCTTCATTAAATAGATGGACCCAGAGGAAGACGGAGCCCATACCTGGCTGGCATATGTGATGTTAGATCTGACAAGAGCAATGTACAGCATCCTAAGAGAATTTACAGGTAGATTTTGAGAGCAAGTTCTTTGCAGAAAGCCAAGCATTTTATTTGATTTAGCAACAATACAGTTAATATGATATGACCAGTGTAAGGTTTTGGAAAATATAAACACCAAGATCACGGACGAAATCAACAGTTTTTAATTGAACATCGTTGAGGGAGTAGGACTGGTCAGCGCTGAAGCGTTTACAAGAAATGCGTAGATTTTCGCATTTCTTTGGTTGAAAAGAAAGCTCGTTTAGAGAAGCCCAGTTTGAGATGCTAGTCAGATCATTTTGCAAATTAGAGGAGTCTTCACAGGAACGGATGGTATTGTAACATTTTGTATCATCGGCAAACATGGCCACATGGGAAAAGCGAATACACTCTGGAAGATCATTGATGTAAAGTATAAAGAGTATAGGTCCAAGTACGGAGCCCTGAGGAACGCCAGAAATGATGGATTGCCAAGAACTAGATATACCGTTAATAACAACACGTTGTTGACAAGAAGATAGGTAATCAGAAAACCAGCTAAGAAGCGATCCAGCAATACCATACCTTTGAAGCTTAAGTAGTAAACGTGTTTGATGATCCTAGTCAGTGATTGATAATCCTGTCCAGCGTTTGGTGATCATATCCAGTATTTGATGATCCTATCCAGTGTTTGACAAACCCGCTATCCAGCGATTGATGATCCTAGCTAGTGTTTGGTGATCCTAGCCAGTGTTTGATGATCCTATCCAGCATTTAATGATCTTAGCCAGTGTTGGATAATCCTATCCAGTGATTGATGATCCTAGCCAGTATTTGATGATCCTAACCAGCGTTTGATGGGCCTAGCCAGAGTTTGATGATCCTATCCAGTGTTGGATGAACCTATCCAGTATTTGATGATCCTATTCAGTGTTTGATGATCCTGGCCAGTGTTTGGTAATCCTTGCCACTGTTTGGCGATACTTACTAGTGTTTGATGATCCTAGGCAGTGTTGGATGAACCTATCCAGCGTTTGATAATCCTTGCCAGTGTTTGGTGGTCCTAGGCAATGTTTGATAGTCTACACAGTGTTTGATTATCTTAGCCAGTGTTGCATGATCCTATCAAATGATTGATGGTCCTATCCAGTGATTGATGATCCTATGCAGCGTTTAATGATCCTAGCCAGTGTTGGATGATCCTATCCAGTGATTGATGATCCTAGTCAGCGTTAGATAATCCCATCTGGTGTTTGATGATCTTATCCAACGTTTGATTATCCTAGCCAGTGTTTGGTGATCTTAGGCAGTGGCTGATAGTCGTAGCCAGTGTTTGATGTTTCTCTCCAGTGACTGATGATCCTAGCCAGTTATTGATATTCCTACACAGTTTTTGATGATCCTTGCCAGTGCTTGATGATCCTATCCAGTGTTTAATAATCCTATCTGGTGTTTGATGATCTTATCCAACGTTTGATTATCCTATCCAGTGTTTGGTGATCATAGGCAGTGATTGATGGTCGTAGCCAGTGTTTGATGATTCTCTCCAGTGACTGATGATCCTAGCCAGTTATTGATATTCCTACACAGTGTTTGATGATCCTTGCCAGTGCTTGATGATCCTATCCAGTTTTTGATAATCCTAGCCAGTGTTTGGTGATCCTAGGCAGTGTTTGATGGTCGTAGCCAGTGTTTGATGATTCTGTTCCATGATTGATGATCCTAGCCAGTGTTTGATAATCCTAGGCAGTGTTTGATGATCCTTTTCAGTGCTTGACGATCCTTTCCAGTGTTTGATGATCCTATTCAGTGTTTGATGATCCTGGCCAGTGTTTGGTGATCCTAGGCAGTGTTTGGCAACCCTTACTA
This sequence comes from Zoanthus sociatus, assembly GCA_025331085.2. Taxonomy (NCBI): domain Eukaryota; kingdom Metazoa; phylum Cnidaria; class Anthozoa; order Zoantharia; family Zoanthidae; genus Zoanthus; species Zoanthus sociatus. The sequence goes on from JAOBAY020055585.1 coordinate 10,253, forward strand.
GTGTTTGGTGATCCTAGCTAGTGCTTGATGATCCTTTCCAATATTTGATGATCCTATCGAGCTTTTGATGATCCTAGCCAATGTTTGGTAATCCTAACCAGTGTTTGACGACCCTTACTATTGTTTGATGATCCTATCCAGTGTTTGATTATCCTAGCTAATGTTTGAGGATCCTATCCTGTAAAATTGATGATCCTAGCGTGTGTATGATGGTCCTATCCGGCGTTTGATAATCTTAGCCAGTATTTGGCGATCCTTACTAGTGTTTGATGATCCTGGCTACTGTTTGATTATCCTATCCAGTGATTGATGATCCTAGCCAGTGTTTGATGGTCCTATCCAGCGTTTGATAATCCTAGCCAGTGTTTGGCGACCCTTACTAGTGTTTGATGATCCTAGCTATTGCTCTATGATCCTCTCCAGTATTTGATGATCCTATCAAGCGTTTGATGTCCTAGCCAGTGTTTGGTAATTCTAGCCAGTGTTTGGTGATCCTTACTATTAGCTTACTACTAGCTAGTGTTTGATGATCCTATCCAGTGTTTGATTATCCTAGCTAGTGTTTGAGGATCCTATCCTGTAATTGATGATCCTAGCCTGTTTATGATGGTCCTATCCGGCGTTTGATAATCTTAGCCATTGTTTGGTGTTCCTTACTAGTGTTTGATGATCCTGGCTAGTGTTTGATGATCCTAGCCAGTGTTTGGTGATCCTATCCAGTGATCAATAATCCTAGCCAGTGTTTGGCGATCCTTACAGAAGAGAAGAAATTACGGCTTTAAACAACTAGATCCCTATTACATCATGGCAGACTGAATTCTGTGAGTCAGTGTATTCAACCCTACCCATCTTAACAATAATCAAACTGGTTTTCTATCAAGAAATAATTTGTTTTGTTGTTATGATGAAAAAAGTAAGGATTTGTTTACCTATTTTGCAGTGTTGCTTCATTTGCTGATGAGAGTGGAAGTTTTGTTTCAGCTGGGGAGGATCGTACATTGAGAATATGGAAAGGTTTGCTATACATTTTATATATGAATAATCCTGCTGCTAAACGAGAAAATCTGGTACTGGTTGCTCGTTTTTTTTAAAGAAATCACTTAAATTGGCACAGAAACTCAGAAATATGTACTTTTACTACTTTTATTATTTTTTGACTTAAATCCACACCAATGTCTATTTCATTGATTTACAGTATTATGGATGTTAATTTAGTTTGATTTTTGCAAATTTTACTCGGGGCCCTAAAATTAAAAAATGGATATTAAGACTAGTTAATATACAGTACCTCAAAGTAAGGTAAATTATATTTACCAAAGGGAAAAAATTGTTTTTTGCTGTCCAAAATACCATTTGCGAGCATTTAAATCCCCATAGCACACCTTGCATTAAGTTAGAAAAGTGGTGTGTACATTGTTTTGAGCTTCTGCTCCAAATGTGCTTCTTGCTTCATATAAATGAACAATCATTACTCATAAGACTTAGCTGCTGGACTAATTTATGAACTTAATTACACAACTTTATGTATTGCTCTTTGAGCTCAAACCGAGCTTAACAGGGTCTCCCCAAGAGTCTCCCCAAGAATCTCCCCATGGGCAAAATCAGCTATACTGTAGGTTGTAGAAGGTCCATACTCGGCATAAGTTGACATAACAATAGAGTTATCTCTGTATATTAAGAATAATTAGACTTCTCTGAAATACAGGTGGGAGTTTTGATAATGCTTGACCAATTTATTTTCCTGTTTTACAAACCCACTGAACTAAATTTTTCGAAAATTGAAAAAAAAAATTATCTAAAGATCAAAATATAATTCTCTGCTTGTAATTAATTAAAATGTACGTTTTTTGAGCTCAAATCATACAGTAGATGGTACGATCGGAAATATGTGACTAAGAATAAACAGCTTCACATGGACCTGACGAATGTAATGGCAATTGTTATGAAATGTTTTTACTTTGATCATCAGTCAAAGTTTATTTGCTATGATACGCTTAAAATATTTTAACTTTGATCATAAATTGAAGTTCATTTGCAGTGAGGTATGAAAAATAGTTTTTCTTGTGATGCACTTAAGATGTTTTCACTTTGATCATCGATCGAAGTTTATTTGCCATGATATGCTGAAGGTGATTTACCTTAATCTTCAATCACGGGCGATAGGAAATGCGAGATTCGAATTTATGAAACAAAGTTATCCTTACCTCACCTGTTGTCCATTGCCTTGTTTTAAATAAACCGTTCTAATCCATTTTACCCCGAAACTGCCACAAATTTCTCCTAAATTGAGTAAAAACCCAGAGTTCTCTATCTGCTGCCATTTTGTTTGTTTTGAATGTTAGAATTGGTTCCAGCTTCCTCTCAATTTCGATTTTAATCAATGACGTTTCAACAAAAGATAATTTCATGTGTAAAAGTACATGGGTAGGAAACAAAATAAACTGCAGGGTTACTTCCATATATGGACATGTCCCAGGCTTCTTCCCCATATTTGGTAATGATCCTGGCTTCGAGTAAACTGTTGCACTGGATCGGTGACATTTAACCCTGCACGTGGTCGTTTTATTCAAAAATATCACGTGATGTAGGTTTTGTGAATGCGATTGGCTGACAGAGTGTTACACTTATTTTGTTTCCTACCCATGTACTTTTTACACACAAAATTATTTTTTGTTGAAATGTCATTGATTAAAATCGAAATTGAGAGGGAGCTGGAGCCAAGTTTAACAGCCAAAACAAACAAAATGGCAGCAGATAGAAAACTTTGGGTTTTTACTCAATTTATGAGAAATTTGTGGCAGTTTTGGGGTAAAATGGATTAAGATGGTTTATTTAAAACAAGAC
>JAOBAY020055606.1:0-13095 GCA_025331085.2 Zoanthus sociatus
TACAAGATATATGAAAATTACTTTAAATTGTTGAATTTTGTCTGTAGGGTAGCTTTCTTTCCACTTCACATTGGAGACCATGTGCTCATAGAGGAAGATTGCATTATCAATGCTGCACAAGTAGGATCATATGTACATATTGGCAAGAATTGTGTCATTGTAAGTCTACTAGAAGGTTTAATGACATGAGTCTTAAGTCTAGGTTAGCTGAATACGTTTCTGATCCTTTGTTGCATATTAGAGCTGGCGTTTGTCTCCAGTTTCCATAGTGTTAAATTAAAGTGGATGGGAGTGTTGACTGGATTGGACACTAATCCATCACAGGTTAGCTCCAAGCAGATATTATAGCTAAGTGCTTTATGAGCCAGGTGGCCCATGGAGCTGATACTTATCTCAGGTTTCTGTAGTGTTAAGCAGATGAGAGTCTTTGACTCCCTCTGGATGGGACACTAATCCATTGCAGGTTAGCTGGGAAAGCAGAATCTAACAACTGTGCCAACCATTCCTGCCTCCAAGCAGATATTGGTACTCTCTTAATTATTTTTAACTTACCCTGTAAGGATGGATCCGGAATGCTGAGTGAGCTTTGGTGGAAAAGTAGCTTACACAAATATTCAGATCGCAGGTCAGGTCTGCCTAGAGTAAGATGGCAGGACAAGATTACTAATGAAGTGATGTGGGTTGGAGAACCTTGAACATAGATTAAGGAAAACGAGGTTGAGATTGTTTGGTCATGTATTGTAAAACGTAGGGATGAAAATAGTATACTTAGGAGAGCAATGGAGCTGGAGGTGGAAGGTAAAAGGCCAGTAGGTAGGTCAAAGAAGATCTGGAGTAAGTTAGTGGAAGAAGACATATAGAAATTAATCATCACAGAAGATATGGCAAAGGATAGAAAACAGTGCAGGCAACTTAGATCATGTCCAATGTTGATGATGATGATGATTGTGATGATTGTGATGAGGATAATGACAAAGATTGAGATTGCAGTCGAGCTAGACGTCAGGTCTTACCATCTGTGCCAACAACCTCAGAGGCTAGGTTTATTAATTGTCTTTACAGTTTTCAAGGACAAAACAGCATCTTTTATAATTTACTTTAATTAAGTTAGAAGTTTTGAATTTGTGGAAGACATTGTGTTAAATATAGTAAAAGATAATCATTATGATACGTTAGCTTGTTTTGAAAAAAACTAGTTCAAGTGTTTTGTTGGACATATTTATCTTCTTTAAAACATATAATGCTAATTAACATTTAATATTGATTTGTAACAATTTGCATTGGCTAATAATTTATCAAATACTTTATGTCCGAGCAAATTCAACTATAACTTTGTTTAATAATTTACTCTTTAATATCTTTTACCTGCCTAAGATGTGAACTTTTCTGTAGAAAACACAAGTTTGTAAGCTAGGTAAAGGACTTTAGCTAATAATACTAGTTCAAGGTTTTCTTGTGGTTGTTCTTTTTTTGGTAATTTTATTAATTTTATATATTTGAAATCCAATATGGACTTTGACCAATTCCTGGGTTGTAAAAATATTTTAGAAATCTTTCAAACTAAAAACTGTCTAAAGATGTGTGATTATTTTGTACCTGCTTTTAGTACCTGCATTGCTTACGTTTTGTTGCCTTACAGGGTAGAAGGTGTGTATTAAAGGATTGTTGTGCAATCGCTGACAATACAGTTTTACCTCCTGAAACGGTGGTACCTCCCTTTACACTCTACAATGGCTCACCAGGTGAGTGAGATGTGTGTATTCCATTACATTAGTTTTCTTGTAAGAGATTTTAACCTCTTAAAATGACATTAAAATGTCTCATTCTTAGCATCAGGCTTTGAAATTCTCATCAGAAATACCTGTGTTAAGTTTTCTTTGTCCTCTTTATCAAATTTGCTCCTTACTGGTGTACTAAAGACCATTTAATCCGGGTATAGTACCGTGTAGGTTGCTATTGAATAAAAAAAACTTTAAAGAAATTATTGTTACTTAAATAATAATTTTACATTGCATTTAATGCATGTCTTTGTTAGTACAGTATAGCCACCTTTGATTTTATTTTAAAGTTTTTAAAAAAAAACGTTGTCACATATTATTATCAATCCACACAAAAATGGAAATGGAGATCCCAAAGCGGTGGTGCTAAAAGCAGAATTTGGTATTGAAACTACTGAGGGATGCATTTACTAACATTTTTTTATTGACTTTTACAAATTTGAAATATCAACAAAGATTTTAGTTTTTTTTTTGAATAAATTAATGTAAATACTTCTGATGAATCTTTAAATAAAAATCATTATTATTGTTCTTATTTTTACTATTATTATTATTATTATTATTATTAATTATAGGTGTCCTAATGCACAGATCTTTTCATGTGTTTATTAACCTTTTATGAATGTTTGTGTTGTTTTACAGGAATGTTCTCGGCTGAACTACCGGAATGTATGCAGGAAATTATGACAGATGTTACCAAGAGCTACTATCAACATTTTCTTCCCTTGGAAAATACAAAATAGATACAAAGACTTTATAATCTATACAAAACGTTTACTATCTACAATATTTTGAGTAAAGGATAGAATAGGCAGTGGACCCGGTGGTTACTCCCATATATTGACTACATACGGGTATGTGCCGCTTATCAGGGTATGGTCTTCAGACCATCGGTCTAGAGCAGGGTGTTTAAATCACGGAAATTTTTGTATAGAACAGGGTATACCTTATTATCACTTATTTTCGCGATTTTCGCGATTTTAAAAATATCGCGAAATTAAAGACTCGCTAAAAACAGGGACCGCGGAAATTAAACACGCGAAAATTAGAACCCAATATAAAAACTTGTATTAAGGTTTTTGTCTGGGCCAGGTTAACATACAGTTCACTGAGCAACTTAAGTTCAGATGTCTTACCATGGTGGTTGTACATTGTAGCGCAACGTAGCTTCCAGAAAATGACGCTTTAATGTTGCTTGAATAGTATTGTATTTGCAAGTTGCTTGTTGCGTTTGAGGTTTCCATCATGTCATGATCAGACCTTTATTTGTTGTGTTTTGTTCCTTTTGTAACCTTACTAAAATGGAGAAAATATAGGTTGAAAAGGGTACCAGTTATTCAATTCGCGAAAATTAACTACCTTGAAAAACAAGAATCCGTCAAAATCGCGAAATTTAAGACTCGCGAAATATTTCTATTCTATATTCGCGAAATTAAAGTCGCGCGAAAATAAGTGATACTAAAAGGTAGCACATATCTACTCTCGATGGTTCTCGCATCCAACGAACATTTTATTTAAGTTCCAGATCTTTAAGTATTTTATTATAACATTCCATAATAGATCAAAGTTCCTTTAGTTTATCATTTTTTCTTTGAAAGTTCAGGTAAACGTTTCAGGCCACTGTAGTCCATCGTGGGCGTTATACAAATTTACCACATTGTGTTACATACTCCAGTGCATTTTATCTGTGGTAGCACATGTTTTATATATTTTTCTCAAACTCAATAATAATTCATCTAGTTAAGACAAAAGAAATCATAACGGTAACCATATGACCATATTTGAAAATGTGATCTTAATTAGCATATATTTTTACGATTTCATTTCTTCGTTTACTCCTTAGTTTTAGTTTCGGTAAGTTTGTTTAATTCCTATTTGTTTGTGATCACCCCGTTACGTTTTTGTTAACAGTTAATATTAGGATCGTTGCTGTGGGTCTCAGTGCAGTTACTGTTGCTTTTGACGGAATCCGCGATGAAGACACCATCAGTGTTGTGACTAGGTACACAATTTATTATCAGCCTATTGGTGGCTTATCTCGCAGCAGAAACGTTTTAAAGATGAACATCAACAGTTCCAGTAGGACTGTGACCTTAACTGGACTTGAGGAGAATGTGGTGTACCAAATTTGGATGACGGCCAACAATTTATTCGGTGAAGGTCCTATAAGCAAGCCAATTACCGTTAGAACAGAAGCAGGTAAACTTTTCTATTCTATTTTGCTTTTCCTTTAGTATTACAGCTGATTTAAGGAATCTTTATTTGTGGTTTCTTCCACCTTAAGGGATAAATGTGATACTGGAAGTAAGTAGTTTGTTTACATATATACCCATTTGCTGGTAATAAAATGAACTCGAAATTTTTTTACAATGAACTGGGCGTAACTCATGCGCGGGCGATAAAATGAACAAGAAATCTAAGTAATGAACGAGGCTGAGGCCGATTTCATTATAAGAAAATTCGAGTTCATTTTATTGCGAGCTAAAGGGTATAATTTTTTTATATGTAAACAACCAGTAACTAACCGTTAAATGTTAAAATTACCGGGCATTCTGGTGATTTATCCAAAAACCTGGATCTAACAGCCTGATGCTGTTTTTTATTCAGTGTTCATGTTGGTATTTCAAGCAGTTTTTAAGCTATACCCTATTAAGATTATTAAAGGTTCTAAACAGCTTACCCCTGGTAGTTTTGCTGCAGCTATAGCCCGTCACTGGTAAACAAGTCACCAGCAACCAATCTTTTGATCTTCATTGACTCAAATGAACATCAACGCAGAAAGATTGTAGTCTAATCATTTCACATGATTTAAATTGGTATGCCTAAATTACCAAAGCCCATTTGTTCAAAAGTCGGTTTTAACCCATGGCTTTGTGCACAATTTTAAAGAGACGGGTTTGAGCCGTTCTTTTGGAATAAGCAAGTGTTTTTCAAGGAAAGTCTAAAAAATATTTTATAAGAACGGTAATCTTGTCCTCGTGTACCGGTAACAAAATTAAACAAGATTTCTGATTGGCTGAAGTAGGATTGGGGCAAACTTTATATTCCTTTTAATTGGTTGAAACGATCTGATAATGAAGTCAGTTGGTACACGAGGACAGTACCAATTTTTGCTTAACCCAGGGTTAAATTTGATCCAGCTCTGAACAACCCAGCCCAGAGCTCTTTCACAAGAGTTTAAACTTCTTGGCCTTGTAAAACGCCATACAAACAGGAATTTTGACACGAAATCCCGAAGGGCACTTTACTTATGACTTATTCGACCATCTATAGGTTACTCTGTAGTCTACTCTGCAGTCTACAGTCGTCAGTCGCCTTCATAAAAGTATATCTTAAAAAAAAACTCAAATATTGCATACCGTATTTACTTTATTTAATTTTTTGCGCAACAAGTACGGCGCTTATTTGAGGGCTGCTCTTATTCGAGGGCGACTTTTATTTTAACATTGTACCAGACAAATTTACTTTTTATATATATTTATTAAACGGTACACTTTCTGTCTGTTAATTTTCCTATGGACAGATACTAAACTGATAGTAAATCTAGAAATACGAAAAACTTTCACCGTACCCGGTGAAAAATACCAAGAATTCTGGAAAGAGAACCTACAGCCCAAGCAGAGAAATACAGTCACTTTAAACTAAGAACATCACATTTAAGGAAAATAAATTGCCGATGCTGTTTTAAAATTGTTTTATAGTGATTTTCCTGGTTATACGGAATTCCTCGAATAAGCACCGCATCGGGGGTACGGCGCTTATTCGAGTTCGGTGCTTATTAACTTTTTTGTCCCAGATTCGGCGCTTATTCTAGGGCGGCGCTTAATCGAGGGCGGCGCTTATTCGAGTAAATACGGTAGGTCTTATTAATCTCAAATTGTTGCCTGTTATATTGTACCGTTCTGACATTAATGCAGACTCTATGTCAACGACATATACAAATTTCCAGTTAAGGATAACTTTATTGTGAAACTGGTAACAGATTTACTAGACATGGTAGTTTCATTCCGTAAAACCAAGCTATTTGAAACGTTCTACTTTAATGGTATACCAAGCTTTGGAACATTTTATCCCCATTTATTCCCTCTTCTCCCTCAAAATCTTACTTGTTTGGATTCGATTCCCTATAGTTTACCGTCTTTGATGCGAAATCAAGCTTGTGCATTATCTATTCCGCGCATGACGCTGACTGACAAACATTGAAATAGCATTCTACAAGAAAATGATTCGAAATATTATCTGTGATAGTTGTAAGAATCATTTTCTCGGCTTACCGTGTTGTGGCTCTGAAATGCCCTATTTATTCGCTTTCAGTATAAGAATATATATTACATCCACAAAAGTGCTATTTCAAACAAGATTTTATTCAGTACGGAATACGTCCTCTTAATATATACAAGTTTCTGTTTGATTAGAACTCCAACTCACAAAATATAATATTTTCTTCTAGTTCAAATACAGTACAACCAGCATATGAGTTTCTTTGACGGTCGTTACATCCTTTTCTGGTTCTACGACCCAGCCACGGACCAAGTGCACTGCAAGATTGTGGTCAGGAACTCCACCGGTTGGGCTGGAGTTGGTTACTCCACTGGTAAAGATATTTCGGTCAGCGGTTTTGATTTTATAGTCGGAGGACTATATCCAAACGGAACAGCTTTTGTCAAGGTAAGCTGATAAAATTAGTTGTGAGTGATGATTCTATATTACTACCTTTAGAGTGACCATTAGTACTCGCTATGGACCTATAATGTTTCTCTTTAGGTTATTCGCATGTTTTATCAATAGCTAATTAAGAAAATCTTACGTATATCACGTTTTTAATGACAGCACAAAGTACTGTGTTTCCATCGGGTTTTGTGCTTTTCTCATTTCGTTGATGTAAATTCTTCATTGACACCGCTCCTAATAAGTTGAATTATTACCCATTAGTAATAAATATATTAGCGATGGTTGAAATAAATAAAATTGAATTAACCGCATTTATTACAATCCTTAAAAGGGTATAAAAGTACTAGTTAGTTTTTCTCCAGTTAGAAAATGTTTCAAAATAAACTTAAAAATCTCAAGACGTTTCGCTATTTTTTTATCCATAAATGAGATGCGGCGTCACTGTTTCGTGCAAACGTCGCTGATAAAGTGGCTTAATTTAATTATCAATTTAAAAGTAATCACTTTATAGACTTTTATGACATATTATTTTGTTTATTTGTACTGAAGCATTTACACTACTATGTATACATGAAAAAATACCGACTTTAATCACTAAAATGTCTGAGAATATACGGACTTAATTCATTCCGAAAATTAGTTTACCGCTAGATATGCTATTTACATTTGAGCGATTTATAAAATTTTCATGATTTTTTTTATAAATTACAGTAACATGTATGGAAATATATGGAGTTTTTAAAATAACTCATTGTTGAATTTTTTTTATAAATTACAGTAACATGTATGGAAATATATGGAGTTTTTAAAATAACTCATTATTACTTATACTTAAAGTCTCTATGACCACAAAAGCTTTAAATCACAATTGCAAGTTTTGAACATTTAAAAAGCGTTGTTAATTTCAAAGAATAATTGCCAATGCTTATTTTATCTTACTGTCTTGGATTGCAGTGTAGCATTTTCGCATCAGCTAGCAGCACTTCACTTTCTATTAGAAACTTCTAGTTTAGGTGTATCACAGAGGGTCTAATGGGGTCACGTAAATAGCGGCCAGTTTCTCCAACTGGAGTTACAGTGAAAGCATTGAATAATATATAGATTTAGGCACTGCCTAAAAGCGGAGCTCCCAAAGAGATATTAACTGTACTGCAGTCTCTGACAAACCTATTCCACTCGTGTACACGGACGTCGTACGTATGTATGTACGTATGTATGTACGTATGTACGGACGGACGGACATGACGTCATGACATTGAAAATTCAACTCGATGGATATACTATATTTTCTTAAGTATGGTGCTCCGCAGGAGCTTCGCTACAATAATTATATTATTGTTAAATGTGATGCAATCGATATAGTTTTGGAATTATAACATCTCAAACATTCAAATTTTAGGCTTTTTGAAAAAATAAAGGTGCTCGCTTTGCCTCCTGAAAAAAAGCATGGGAACTAAGAACAAGTTTACTACCTCCACTTAGCAATAGCATAGAAATTGTGTGCACGTGAAACAGTAAATTAAACATTGTTTTTCAGTGAAAAACTAAATTTCTCGATGGAATTTATTATTAAGTGAATGCAGCTACCCTTCTAAAGAAATTCAAAGTGGAATAGTTCCTATTTTCTTACAGGTTTATCATCCATCCCATATTGAATCCTGTACATGTTTGAAGGGAAGCGACCTTCACTTGACAATAAATTTGATCGAGGCCTTGCTTTATTTCTCACTGAAAAATGATGTTTTCTTTCGCAAGCAGTCTAACGTAATGCAATGGGTGTTTGTAAATGCATTTTAACGAATTTCTTTGAATTATTTAGGAATATTACTTTTCCTCAAATGGTTCACAACCTGTTCAAGACTCCAATCAAAACGTTGTGATTCGATCAATCACATCTGAGAATGATGTAATTACTATGGAGGTTTCTCGTAAGAGAGACACTGGTGATAGCAATGATATCAGTATTGAGGTTTGTATGTAGGAAATACATGACAGTGTTGATGTCATGTGAGGTGTACTGTAGTACGCTTACTGTGATAGAGTTTGTGATGTTGCTTTCCCCGAGGGTATGAGGTATTGCCATATATAAGCTCTAACAGTCTATGAGGATTGGGTATGTAAGCCAGCTCCTTTATGTTTCAGGAAACCCACCAGTTGGTTGAAGATTTTATCTAAACTAACTGAGGAAACTAGAAACTACCGCCAAAAACATAACAATTTTTGTATTTTGGCGATTTTGGGGTATCTAGAGGCGCTGAATTAGTGGCATCTGGCATAGATGAACGGTTCCAGATTCCTATCGACGCCCAGACGTTTTTAAAGTACCCCCGGCATCTCTCGGGTGCGGCTCAAGCCACAGTTTCAGAGTTCAATACGCAATTTAATTAAGTATGAAAGAGAAGCATGTAAAAAGGTTTATTCAGATTGTCGATATTAATCAATTAAGCAAACTGAATCCGGATTTGCTATTTAATTCCGCACTAGCTAGAAGTTTAAACAATGACAGGCTGAGCAGTAGAAGGACAGTTTTTGGAGCAAGATGAAACAAAGAAATGTTTCAAGTGTCTAACAATAGGGTCTAGCTGTTCAAAAGCTGACTACCTCTAAACCAGGGCTAAATGTTTAACCCACGGTTTTGTTTCCAACATTACAGAGACAGAATTGACCAGTAAATTGAAGATTAACAAGTTTTGTTCGGGAAAAATCTGACCAGTATTTTTTATTATCCGTATAATCTATTCGCATCCTTAAAAAAGCAAAAGCTGCTGTAATTTTTGCTTAACGCAGGGTTAAATTTAACTCACCTTTGAAGAAACCAGCTCTGGCTGTTGAGATGTAGATAAATATTGATTGTTTTTTAAAAATTGGCAATATTGTTTTGAGGTGATCTAGCTAACTCTAGTTTTAGATATTTTTAAAATCAGTGATTTTATTAGTTTTGAGCGCTTTTGTTCAAAAGGATATGTACCTAATACTTTTGACTTAAATCTGCATGCTTTTGTTTTCTTTATAGCGTGCAAAAGCTACTGAAAGGCTACTGAATGCTAAAAGAGTTTTTTTTCTTGTTTTTAGGGCAACGAATATCTTGTTGTTGGTTTTAATCCGTTTTCTCTTATGTTTGATTTTTATGGAGCTGGTACCCAAACCAGCCAATCGCAGAAAAGGATTAACATTCTTGCCTCAGGTACGATATTTAGTGAACTTAAACTTTGTCACATACTGTATAAAGATGATGATGATAATTGTGGTAATGATAATAAAGAAAAACTCCGATTCTCCATTGAAGTAAAATAATTTTAAAAAATGCATTAAAAATACAACTATCATTTAAGTAAAACAATCGTTTTCGCTCTACGTGAGCATCTTCAGGTTAATGATAGTATAATGATAATAATAATCTCTATTAAAACATAAAAATTATTCTTGTAAGTCCATAAACAGAGGTATAAACTTGTTGAAAGTAGAGATATGTTGTTGAACTATCTTCAAAATGTCTGCAAAGCAGTTGTATAATGTGCATAGCAATATGCTTCAAAAATTCTGAATTTTCTATATTTCATACAAAGTAATTCTCAGGACTTTCTTTGATGCAGAATCATGAATCCTCGACTGTGATCGACTAGTGCCACGCTCGTGACCAGTCCAATTTTATTTCCATACGGACTGGCTTTGCCGGATGTATTGCCCGAAAAACGGATTTGGTGGTTAGCAAAATAAAACTTTTTCTGATCTCACTGGTTCTTTGCAAGCTTATCTCCGTTTTCTGTTCCTGGAAAATTATCCATCGTTGCTTAACCCCTATAGCAGAACCTGTTCCTCAATTCACTAATTTTGTAAGGATGAGGTGTGAGCCTGGATCTTTGTGTCTGGTAAACAAAGTTGCATATAATATGTTTTGCGACTTTTGTTTAACCGATGGATAACAGTGTAACCATTATTCCATAGTTATCAAAAGCTTCTCGTTCTTTTTCAGGTGTTCCGCAGAACATCTGTAAAACTTATGTGAATGACACAGTTGTCATTCTCTCTTGGGATACTGTTCCAGGTGCATGGAAGTACCGTGTTTGTGCTCAAGAAATTGGAGTTTCTAGCAAATCCTGTTTCGAGACGCAGTCTAATTCAAGCACTAAACGGATCGATCGTCCTATCACAGGACTTAAACCCGGTGCAAACTACGCATTTTCAGTTGCGGCCATCTTCCCGAGTAAGTCGAAATAAAATTATGCTTTCTACTGAATGACTTTGATAAAATCTATTAGTATATACCACACAAGTGAATAGTACTTTTCTCGCACGCTTATTGGCTAGCTCGGAGGTAATTAGCCAAATACTATTCACCTCTGAGCTGCAGAAAAAAGAAATTGCTTCCCGTTTCGCTTTGGTTTCCGAAGAAGAAATTATTTTAATTAACGAGGAGGCTGTACCAAAAACCACAAAAATGTCAACAAAGTTTGGCTTAACAGTATTTAATTGTAAGTTATTTAAACTCTCTAAAGTCGGTCATGTTATAAGGCGAAAAATCAAAATACAAGGCCTTGTTTACGAAAAATGTTGAGCGCTGAAATTAAAATGTAAACAATAAAACATCTAATGTTTTATTAATTGGTTTCAACAACAAGAGAAATTTATCATAAACATCGAAGAAATGAAACCGCAGCAACTTAACATGTGTCTGCAAAAGTTTTACTTGTCGGCAAGACGCAAGACGGAACTTTTTACAACAAAAAATCTCTTATCGCTGTTCGTGCAACCGTTGAGAAGTAAACCGCTAAATAAGCCTTTTTCCATTATCGGAGACCCTGTTTTCACAGAAGCAAACATAACCCTCAACAATTTTTTGAAAATTCTCAGCAAAAGAGGCGACATAGCAGCTGAGTTGTTCTCCATCCATCCAACATTTGCATCTCCGGATGAAAACAAACTTAGAAAATTTCAACAGTCACAAAAGAACGGCCAGCAATTTGTTCACGGCTTGATTCCAGGTGGCACATTTCAGGGCTGCACTTTCAACTTTTTAATGTCAATCTTCCAGGCAGCAGTCCCCAGCAAAATATTTGAGCTGGACTTTTTCTTTGAATATCGTGTCAGATCCAAAAAAAAAAAGACATTTCGTTTAGTGAAAATCATCGAACTTTTTAAGTGTTTGTTTCATTTCACTTCGTTTTCAATAGATCACATGACTTTCGTATCATGTGAATTTGTGAGCGCCACGCATCGCACGGCGTGACTTCTTTTCTCCGACCAGTTGTCGGTATATTGTCTATGTCACAAATAAAGTTACTCTTTGGTCCAATAGTTATTCAGCTTGTGTGGTGTATACTAAAACAATTATTCACCTCAGTGTCAGTGAAAGTGGTGGATATTTACTTCGCGGCTCGGTAAATATCCACCACTATTCACTTCCACTTCGGTCAATAATTAGTAACTGTTGTCAAGAAACCTATATAACAATATAACATACTGTAATTCAGTAGGTCAGTCATGGAAATATTGTGGCTATAAACATTGCTGTTTCAATGTTGCTTATCGTCCGTGGGAACCAAGGCAGTTTGCTAGCTATGACATGCTGATAGGGCCCGAAATGACTGAAACAGTTGTTCGTGTTTGTTAGCATATCAGGAGGGGAATGCGGGCTACCTTGGTGCCTATTTCAGTTAGCTACTAGCTAACTATACTTCACGTTTGTCATTATAGTCACATCGCACAAGCTTTACAGCTCCACTGCTAATGAAGAGTTGTGACGAGTTAACTTTTTGCCCAAACTTCAAGTTTGCTTTATTTTGTTTAATTTAAAACAGTCGTAGAGAAATTTATTCAATCGCAAGAGAAGTTAGGCTTCCCCTTTCTGATTACCTATGAGAAGCTTTACCACTAAGCCATAGAAACGCATTCGGTAGGTAAACGGGGCACTTGATGTGGTTATTATAGGTTTAAATTAACAAAATAAAAGGCCGCACACCGTAAAATTTAATCCCGCCTTCTTTTACTCCATGCCCATTTTTCATGTGTATTACGTATCGCATGTTTTTTTCAGCAGTTTGGAATAAAAAAATAAAATAAGCACTCGCAAATTTTTCAAAGACAAAATAGAAAAATAAGCAAATTAAAACTAAGAGTATAACATTTTGTTTATTGGCTTTTGAGTAATATATTAATAGTGGAACCGTAAAGGGCATTTTAATCATTTTTGAACCTTATTTTTTATTTTTTTTTTTACTTTGAGAGAATTATTTGTAATTTATATTCATACAATGTATTGTGTGACATTAGATACTATCAAAAACAATAAATGATCAATCTTTGTAAATTTTGATGCGCGCGCACTAACACAGAAAGACTAATTGTGTAACAATTATGTTACGCCTATCGTGCAATGATACTAAACAAATATTTTGCGCTTATCATGCGCTGAAGCTATTAGCTACTCGCGGAGTAAATGATTTTGTAACGAATATTTTGCGCCTGAATAATGGTATAGCGTATATTTTGCACCTCTTTTGTGCTGTTCAAGTTAACAACCACCAGCAGTGTACAAAAGTTGTGATAGTATATTAAATGCGTTCGGTGTATATATATATAGAATGAAATAAGAGAAAACAATTTTTAAGCCCTTGGCGGGAATCGAACCCCACATCTTCGGTTTACT
>JAOBAY020055647.1:0-13094 GCA_025331085.2 Zoanthus sociatus
CTGGCCGACACAGGCATCCCAGCCGCTATTTGTCCAGATTAGTGTTGCTACTCGCTCGCTTCGCTCGCTCGCAGCAACAACACACGCATTTATGTATAAAACATTTCAAAAACATTTGAGGATGTAGTTTTTGAAATATTTCATAATACTCAGCCTTAAATTTAATCCAAAATTAAGACAGTTCTAATAGTTATATTAAAGAGCGCTAGTAATCAATACTGAAGTAATATTTGTTAAAATAATGAACAACAAAGCAGCCTGTCATAAAATTTTAAATCTGTCTGGTTTTGAGAAAACGTATCATTTGCTCAGTTTAAATGATAAAGTCAAGATATCGGCTTTTCTTTAGGCTTTTTGATGAACAGGTGAATTGATGCTGCGGACAATATCGCTAATATTAGACTTTTTCTTTTTAATAACTTATGAGCCAAACTTTGAACCGTGTCTAGACCATTTAATAACAATTAAATTGACTGAAAACCAGACACCCACAATTTATTTTATCAGAAAAACATTGCAATATCTAAGGTTAGTTCTGTTTCGTTTTAAGATCCCAAATTAGCTGATATATTTAAGTACTTCGAACTAGAATATCGCGCAAAAAACATTAATATTTTGTTTTATTATTGATCTTATCACTTCACGTTCCTCACCTGACCTCAGTTTGTAACACGGCTAAAAACGAAAATTTTGAAATATTAAAAGACATTTGCGATATCATGTTTTGCTGATCATACGAATCCAAAACTTTAAAAAAATGCTGCTGCGATCTAATGGAAAACTTACAAAGAATGTATGTTTTTTTTTAAAAATGGTTTTGCAACCAAGTTTTTAAGGTTTTTAAAAAATCAATATTTTTCAAGAAACAGCATACACAAATCCAAAAGTTCAATCGCTTTTTTTAGTTGATAAATTTTTCAAGCTTTTAAATCTTATCTGTTTTCATTCACCCAAAAGTTGTTTTGTATTGAGATTTTAAACAGTGACGTCACAATCATTCGCCAGAATGAATTTTATCCTTATTTCTTTCGCCTTATATTCTTCTTATACAAATCGCATATAAGTTTTAAAAAAGAGAACTCTCTATTTTAGATGTTCCCTTTCTTTTTATGCAGTGTTTAACGATTTTAGCCGCAATGTGTTTTTATGATTAATTATTAAGTTGTTCTGCATATAACTTTTGAAGAAAACAAGTTATTGGCGCGTGCGTGTGCCTGAGTGTGAAAAAAATTGAATATGTACTCAATAAGTAAAAGATTTTCTACCCGAGGACACAAATTTGATATTTGCAATTGCTAATGTATTTTTTAAATACATAATCATTTAAAATATAAGATTGCTAATGAAAATTTAATTTCGAAAAACACACCCTTTTTTTGGTGATGTTTTTACAAATAAAAATGACACGTTTCCGCAGAGAAAATATATAAGTTTTGATCGATATTCATACCATGTAACTCGTATCTCCAACATGCAGCTTGTATATCACAAATTTGATGACACAATTTGTGATGAAAATTTTTACCGGTGAAAATATCATTAAAATGAAGAGTATACCATATATGGCGATGTTTTTTCACATTTAAAAATGTCGAGCTTAAAGCTTAATTATAATTTGAAGAGAGGACTATATCAAAGCTATTTAAATATGAAAAAGTTCTAGAATTGAAAAATTTGCTCTTGTTCCAAAAACAAAATGAAAACATTTCTTTCTTCTGTTTTCATCTTACGGCTTTACAGCTTAAAAATACTAACGCTTATTTCGTTTTAAGCGTTATCTTTTTGATCTTTTAGATTTTTAAAAAGGATTTGTTCATCAGAAAAAATTATGTCGCCGGTTATGCTCACGGCATCGAAACATTCCTCACAGCCACCCGATAAGAATCTTATTTTTAATGGTAATCGAATATTCTAGTCCATAGTTTGAAACATTTCATGTACTGCGCGCATTGAAAGGAACCAAAATATCATTAAGCGACTTATAAATGATATATTGCCTGATGCCTGCTCCATGCAAACCCTACAATGTGTAGCAAAACTTTGACAATCCAAACATTGTCGACATCTGAAAAAATCTGCTAGTAGTTGTCCTAACATTTAGAAAGTAATAAGTTGAATGTAAAAAAAAAAATCGCATTTTTGATTAATGTATGCACGACTTGTGCGTCTTACAATCGCAAAAAAGAGCGTTTTCCATGATCCGAAAGGGAGTACAATCACGGAAGCTGACGGACCCCCGTTTTCGGACGCTATGCGAATCCAGCCCTCCCGCTGCGATATCAATTTCGTTCGGACTCATCGAAACCTTAATATTTCGGATAACCGAGTGTCCGGATAATCAAAAAATGAATATTAATGAGATACAAATGTAAATAAAAAATACATAAATTCGTGAACAGCAAAGAAACATTTTAATCATGACATTTACACAGTCTTCATGTACTTACAAATACTTACTTTTTTGTTCAGATATTCACAACACTCTAAAATCTTCAAGCATGTTTGTTTGCTTCAAAAATTTCTCGTTACACTTCTGAACAAACATAATACGCTGTTTAGACAGTCTTTTAAAAAGATTTAATCGATCTATTTTCAGTTTCGAGTTTTCAAGAAGACAACTAATTAACATTAATGAAAAAGGAAACCAGATCGAGAAAAAAGTCCGGATAATCGAGATTCAACAGTACACTTATAGCATACTAAAACCTGCAAAATGGGTTTTTGTGGTCTGAGCGATAGTTTTCAGCCACAACATTTTGCCCGCTATAACATATGAGTGAGGAAAATGAATTTGTGACCAGGCAGGGTATTGTCTAAATTCTGTTAAATATACGAGAATATTTTTAAATATGCTTACCGAAGGTGCACATAAAAAGCCATATCGGGTGCCAGCCAATCAGGGCTCGTGTGCAGACTAGCAGGGTCAGATTTCGTGTTCGTTTCCGTCGGGAAAATTTTGTGTTTAACACCATATGTAAAGCTCTGTGAAAATTCTTCATGGCATATTTTGCGAAACGTTTCTTTGGTACTTTCGCCAGCAGCCATTCGCTGGTCTTCCCGCTTACAAATCTTCGAAAATATCCAAACCCACACTCAAGGTTGTGTCTGCCTGTTCGTCTATCTTCTAAGCTCCAGTAGTGCAAGGAGCTCTAAAATAAAACGAATTATTTTTCTCCTCCTTATATAAAAAAGCCCTCTGAAATCTCAATATCGAATTTCTGATATTTTGCCAAAGTATACAATTGAATTTATTGAAAACGATATTTCCCTCAGGTTAATTTGTATCAAACTGTTTGGCGCCCTTTTTGTAATTTTGAGACGAATGTTGACATTCTCAACAAAAAAGTCTTTTATTGGTCAACTCAAATTTCCACTTGCAGTGCTTCAGCACGTCTGGACAAAAAAGTATTTCTAGCTTACAGAACATTTTTCACAAGAAAAATTATAGCGTGCTGCAAGTGTGTTGTATAAACACACCAATTACAAAATTCTCTAACGAACCGGCCGCGCGCGCGCCTGAGCGGGAAGTTTTCTAGTAACCATGGCGACACCACGAAAAAAAAAATAGTATTTTCACTGCGTGCGCTGAAGATATGATTTTTTAATTATAGGGTAAACCATCAGTATCTATTCTTGGGTTGCAATGATTCCCAAGAGACACAAAAGACAATAGACATAGCGGCCATAAAGGAGTCCAAAACAAAAGAAATATAAATCAAAATTCTTTTGTTAAGTGTCATCCAACATGGCCGCCATGACGTCAGGTGCAACTCATCAATATAATGAAAATTAATACTTTGAGGTTTTTCATACGTTCTTTGATGCTTCTCTTAAAGCATTCAATAAACGACATTATGTGTAAGAAGCGTTTTTTTATGAAAATGCGACACTAAAAATTTGAGAACATTGCTGAGATAATACCTGAGGTTATCTGAATAAAGTAAAGAACTGCTATTTTGTAGACTGTGGAAATTGAAGTGTGAAAACAAACCGTATCCTGGCTAATATTTGTTGGTATAACACCGCTCAAAGTAATGGCAGTTAAAAAGTGAACTTTACAAGTACTATTTTATAAAGACAACCTTATTTTTATCGACTTTAAACCTCTTGTAGAATATAATGATACAGGGCTTTTATGAACACACAAAATCGCTTTTATTATTAAAAGTGCAATTTGAAACATTAACTCGAAGTCAAAATTCCAAGAATATTTTAGAAATTGCAGTTTTTCTAAATAGAAAGCACGTTTCTAGACTTTTAGTCAACGTATTTACTCGATTAAATGATGCAACGCATATCTAATGTTTTTGCTGAGGCGCTTTTCTGAAACACGAGTTTTTGCAATGCAAATGAGGTGACAAGTTTTTCCCTGTATAATAGAAATTACATTGAGATCAATGAAATAGCAGATAGATCATCTACAATTGAGGATTCAAGTATCAAAATAGTCTACTTATGTCAAAAATGACTTAAAAATGTTGTTTTAAAAACACTATAATAAATTCCCATAAAACTCGGCAAGGTGTTTGTTCTTTTTCTTTTATAGCCTTCAGTAAATGGTCTACACGTTTAAAATTAGCACCGCATCGACTACTGGGTACGGCGCTTATTCGGTGGCAGCGCTGGTTTAATTTTTGGTCTCACGGTGCGGCACTTAATCAAGTAAATACGGTATGTGTTAAATCTAAAAAAAAACTGGCAAGTTCTTTGTTTTTCATAATCATATTCTTATAATCACGAGTAATCCCCGCAATTTATCAGTTAACAAAGACAAAGAGCTTAGTTGAGAGTTTTGGAAATCTTAAGGAAATTCTTGGAGATTTAAAGAATTGAAATGACAGAATAATGCTTTATTTAAGTCCTTTATTACTAAAGATAAATTTCTATTTACAATTTTTGCTTTACTAACATTACTTGGCACAATTTTAATATTATATATAATCAAACCAACTGAATATTTAAAGATTAAAACTGCTCCTGTGACGTAAAGCCAAAAGGCGGTTTTACAAGGAATGTAATACTGATCAGTTACAACTTTAAGTTAAGGTGTTTTAAGAATTTTGGAATCGTAGCAGTCTTAGAAATTGTTTGTATGGACAAAAAGATTATTCCTTTGTTTTTTTGACAAGCTTTAATTCTTAAGTTTTAAACTCAAATCTTTGTATTCTGTCTGTGTGTTCATTCATTACCTACAGTTGTAAGAGACCTTTCAAGGGGGTTCTGATGTGGCTTTGTCGCTCTGTTTTGTAGCCCACCACGGCCAGTATCCTTTTTAGCTACAGAAAAAATGTTGCTCTCGCTTTTTTGCTAGAATACTAATGTTCGCTAAACTTGCTTAATTTTTGAGACCTGTAATTTTGCTCCTTTATAAGAGTAAGTACCAGTGAAAACTTTCTTCCTTTAATAGAAAAAAGCACTTTAGTTTTTAATGACTCGAGCGAAAGCTTAAATCGCAAAAAAGATGTTGCTTGGTCAATATTAAAAAACAAGTTGTCGCTATAGTACATTGTAAGTTATTTTTGCGATTTTCCTTTGGCAGTCGGTGTTCCGGAACAAGGCAGTCGCTATTTTGGCAATTTCGTACCAATGTCGCTTGTCAACAAAGCTTCTTGGAAGGCCTCTTGCATGCAAATGAAACAGATTGTAAACAATAACATGAACTTAAACTCAGATAAAGACTATTGGCTTATGAATTATGAAAGATTTTGTTTGTTGTCGCAAAACTTGAATAATTATTTTAATTCTCAAATACAAAAAGCAATAGCGATTTCAAGTTTGTATAATGCAAGAGTTTATTACATTTGATAGATTTGTACTTGTTCAAAGAGTAATAAAACTGATATTTGTATATATTCGTTATATCTTTTAAATACCAAACACGTCTTTATATGTATTCAATTTGTGTTTTTGGCTATTTATCTATTCATACATATCTCCCGCATCACCAAATAATTTTGCCCACCATCTGGATAAATGAGATCAGCGGCAAATTTAACTCCACACGACTTAATTCTGTTATTTGTAATAATTTTTAAGGAAAAAGCAAAACAAAATACAATGTGCATTATACTCAATTCTGTATTTGCGTTTGTTTTTTTTATGTATTTTTAAAGATAAACAATCAAGAAATGGATTTTTAGTTTCCTAAACGAAAGTCAATAAAGAGTTCTTTATTTATGGTCATTAAACTTACGACAAAATTTCTTTGAAATGCACGCAAACGGTTGTAGAAATTGTACATGTAATTTTTCGCACATCTGCGCTGAAGAACTACCGCAAACGCCGGGCCATTTTCAGATAAAATGACTACTAAATACTGCTATTTGCTGTAGAAATAATTTTCAAAAAATTTAATCTCAATCCTCTTTTGAACGTAGTTTTCATAACATGAAGCCGGTATTGAACCACAGCCTGGAGAATCGGCTTCCATCTTTTTAAACTAAATTTTAACGGATGCTACAGTACAAAACTCTTTTGTAAAATCTACAGTTTGTATCTTAATTAACTAGCTACACCTAAGGCATCTTATTATAAATTTTAATTCGATTTGCGATTTTTACTGGAATTTATTTAAAGCTAACATCTAGAAGACAAATTTATCTACTGATAACAGAGCTAGAAAAAAAATTAGCGCGTGTGTTTAGCTATTATTTGTTTTTCTTTTTAAAGAAAGAAGACTAATTTCCATTATACATTTTTACAGTTTATGATGGAGTACCTGGCATACACGGGGTTTTAAATCATTGACACAATTAATTCACTTTTATACTAGAGTTTAGAAAACACCTAGCACGTTTCCCGGCAACGTTATATAGCATTTGTATTTTTTGACAAATTATACTATTTTACAAGCAAAACATCAAAATCGATATCAAATATCTTTACTACTTGCCAGTAAGGGTTTTCAAAATCACATACAGCACCTGCATTCATGGATTCGAGCCACAAGCGCCTAGATGTGGGGCTTTTCTTGTCGTATTCTTTTCAACAGTGCGACTTGATGAAGCGTTTGCACGACACACACATTCGGTAGTTTTTCTCGGGTTCCATTATGGCAAGACCTAAGTTTAGATATGCAAAAGGCCAGTACATATCTCCTATTCCAGAGTCGCGTCTGTTTGCCTCGTCGTCTTCTTGGAACACATAACTGCTCCTTGAATCAACTTCCAGGAGACAGCTTTGACAAACTTTGCTTTGACAAATTTCACACTCGCGCGACCAGCTTCCAAACAACGAAAATTTTCTGCCGCGACAACAAAAGCAAAGTCGACCTTTCGATAAGCATTTGTAAAGACGATCGTTCGGGTCGAGACTTTCCAGTTCCAATTTCGCCAAAGTTCTCCGTACGTGTTTCACTTCCTCCAAGGTCATAGCAATTTTTGAGGTGATTTCGATATCTTCTAACGAGCGAAGAGAAGGCGGGAAAACAGGCCGTGTTACTTTTGGAAGCATTCCTCCGAGAACAATTGCGAAATTTTCATTCTTAACGCAGTTTTCATCAAAAAATGAGGGACATATATTTGGTTTCTTTGGAGTTGAAGCTCGCTGTATTTTTCTTCTCGGACTGTCGGTTTCATCAACAAGTTCCTGCTCGAACGAACTGAATCGTGGAGTTTCTGGTCGACTTGAATCTGAGGAGTCGAAGTCTATGGACTGGTCGGTAGAAATTGTATCCCAATGATCAATCAAAACAGAAAGTCGGCTTGGCGGATTAAGACATTTTCGTTTTGGTTGTAAAAATTCTTCCGTATCGACTATGCCAAGCTTTTCTTCCAAATAAATTTCTCTAACACCTTTTAGAACTGGCCAGGGAACGGAGCGCAGTTTCGTTCCTCGTTGAATTTCCCGTAAAAGTCGATCATGTGGCGTAGATAGTTCTGGAGGAGGTGGATTCATTTTTCGTTCTGAGCTTTTCGATAAAGGCGGACGCGACCGAATGAACTCTAGAATGACGTCGTGAGCGTCTTTCTTGACTTCAGCTGTGATGCAAACAGGAGATAAATTGTACCTTTTATAACGAATATCATTCAAAAGCATTTCATAAGGGGTCAACTCGTATGAAAGGGCAGGCAATTTCTTGCAACTAACGTGTTTTAAGGTCACACCCCTTCTGAGTTCTCGCATGACTTGCAACCACAATTGCGCCCACTGGGCCTCCTGTAAATTCTGCAAAAGGACCCAATTTGTTGACCCCAAGCCCTGTCCCCAGGACTGAGAAAGCAAAGCGGTGCCATTGTAGAGTTGTTGGAGAAATGCAGTAAGTTCTAAAGCTTCGTTGACAAGCGCTCGACAAACGGCTCGAAAGTGTCCGACATGGTAAAGATAAGGCAGGTGCTGTATGCACCGATTAACAACATTCTCCAAAGAAACATTTCTAGTCGGCGATTCATTTTTCAGCTGCCCACGCTCTCGCTTAAAAGACAACCCGTTTTGGTAACGAAGGCTTTCTTCAAGTTCATTGAAATCTCCCATTCCTTCGTCGACACGCGTCATGTCCGATATTAAATGTTCTAGTTCTAGATCAAGTTGTCTTTCCATGCTTGACTCCATTCCATAATCCAAACATTCAAATACAAATTTACCCAGACTGTAAAGCAAATCTTCTTCTTCTTGGTTTGTTGAACATTCAATAATTTCTGTAAAATTAATTGTTCCATCCTTGAGAATCTCAACTGTGTTGAATTTGATGTCGACAAATATTTCATGCTTGCTCGATTCGTTTTCTTCTCGCATTGTAATGAGCGCCGAAGCGCTTTCGTAAATGATGGCCCAGGCTTGTTCTTCGCTCAAAGGAGCTTTCAACCGCTTCACAATGCTCAAAACAGACATTTTGTTTCCCAAATTTGCCATTTTAGGTTTTACAAATGGCGATTCAATCATTCCAACCATCTGAAAACGTTTGTCAAGTGCGAAAGTCAAATTCCTTGTTTAATTTTGGTGTGGCAAAACATTTAAGGCATTTTCGGTCGTCGATGTAGTAACTGAACTCGCTAACTAATTCATACTAATGCTTTCAACCGGAGCTCAAGTCATGCAATTAGTAATTCTCTCATTAATATTTTATAATAAGGAAAGAATTTGATTTGTCTGACGGCGACAACAACAGAATAATTTGTCTTCAGCGACATCCGTGAAAATGAATTGAGTTCTCTTCTGGAGTTTAATTTCTAGCATATCATTGGCTCACAAGAAACTTGAATGATAATACATCAATATCTGTATAGCTGGTAGTGTCTTTTATTCTTTTCTTCACAATCAATTTGCGTTTTCTCAAGTTTACTACGTGATGTTTAAATATGAAGAATAATCAATAATACGCAAATCAAATTTTTCTAAGAAAGCGACTAGAGCAAGTTAAAAAGAAAATTCTTATCCAGCAATACTACTTGACAAAAAAAAGGTTGACAAAACAGCGAGATAAATTTTTTATTTAAAATACACATTACATTTCTCCAAGAAATAGTAATTGACAGAAATGAGTTTTTTTTTTCTTATAAAACAAAACCTAATTCATATTCCCCTGCGGAATTATACTGTAATCAAAATTTGTCAAACACAATAGCTTCAAAGCCTTTCAATCACCAAATTTTTTTTTATAATTTATCATCTCGAGTCTAAAATAAAGATATCTTTTAAACAGGTGTTAAGAAGCAAAGATTTGAATAAGATGTACATTTTTCTTGACCTCAGACTTAAAACAAAACTTGATCAAGTGTTTTAAAATTGAAACCTTTTAGCTTACAGTCAAAACCACTTACAGTGAGTTGGGTAAAATTGGCAAATGGGCCTTAACTAAAAATGGTTTAAAATTGTACAATTTTGAAACATGCTGCATTATTTATACCGCACAAGTTAAAATAGATGCTCTGACCATCACCTATATGTTTTTACATATCAAAAAATATGTGTGTCTAGATAAAACAGCATTTATTTTATTTTTAGAATAGAGAGATTGTTTAATATTTAAAAACAGCTGCAATTAAGCAACAAATGCGAAGGCATAGGGTTTTCGAGAGACCACCAGCAAACAAATTTGGCAAATGCCTGTTGCGATTTCAAAAAATATTGAGTGTACATGCATTCTGTGGTCTACGAAAAAAAACACACACATCGTTTAGAAAATTTTGGAAAATCCTAGGGAGGGAAATTGTTTATTCAACAGATATTGCATTTTTGAACATCTCAAATCGAACATTTCACAGACAGAGTACTTTAGGAAGACAATAATGATGGGAACCTAAAGCTGCTTGTCTAAAAATTAAGAAAATGCTTAAAAAAGGACCAATAGAAACAGTTTGTAGCTATAATTGTGTCCTGCTACGTGGTTTGCAAGGCTCATTTTCTGAGGTTTAAAAGATTCAGTTCTAAATTAAATAAGATTTTTGTAGACTCTTCTTTTCCGTCGAATGATTAAACTATATTATGTAAAGACCTGTGGCGATCCGAAAGATTAAAATTAATAAGTCAGACTTATTTAATGTTTTATGTAATAAGATTAAGTTTAATAAAAATAAAGCATGCTTTAAAAATAAGAAAATAAACCAATAAATGTGTCCAGAGATGTATTAAAAGTTAGTAAACACGCATCTAGTTAAGATCTTCTAGACCAATCGTTTGAGAAAAAAAAAAAACTTTGAAGTACACACAAAATGAGTTTGTTTTTTAATAAAAAATATTTCATTTCAAGAAGCAAGAGTATTGATGTTAATATTGCTTTTAATTATATTCAATTATTCGGCAGGATATTATTCTGTGTATTTTGTTGGCTTGCCAATCCATGCCATAGCAAAACATTGGCTTTGTATTTTGAATAGACAAACAGTATTAATTTCAAACCTGCTATTACTCTTTCAAACATTTGCGATCTGAAATAAAAGAACATTCGTCATGGAATGTTTCAAACAAGATCACAACCCTTCTAATACACTTTTGAATATTAATTCCACAAAAATTCTCAACATCAGGTTGGTTAAGCCAAAATGCATATTGAAACTCCAAGGAATATGATATAAGTTTAAGTATAATATGCTAATGTTATGTAATAAGATTAAGTTTAATAAAAATAAAGCATGTTTTAGAAATAAGAAAATAAACCAATAAATGTATGTTTCGCGCGTGCGAACTTGTCTGGTGAACATAATTCATAATTTGTCTCTCCTAATTTAGTTATTAAAAACAATGTTTTTTGTATCAAATATTCTGATCGCATAGAGTAACTAGTTTATAATTTTGTAAATAGTTACTGTTATCGTTTTTCAAACGATTTCCTCTTTTTCCGTATTATGGTAAATATCTTAGTTTTATCGCTTTTTTCAGTTAGTTCCTTTTTAAGCGCTACATATTTTCCCTCAAGTCTTCTCAAGACCTGTTTAAGACCCAAAATTTCGCAGTTTTTCACTTTTCCAAGTTCTTCCAGCGAAGATTCCATCATGTCTAGCTCTTTGTCTTTACGTAAACTTTCCTTACTCAAGCGGTCAATGTCATTTCTCATCTTTTCGTTTTCTTCATTTGTTTTTTCCGCCAGAATGCGATGCTCTAATTCAAACTTTTCCACCAAATCTTTAAGTTGCGCACATTCTTTCATTAGCCAAAGAAAACGCGACGCATTTCTTTCATTTGACTTCGCGCATGCGCACTTGTCTGGTGAACATAATTCATAATTTGTCTCTTGATCAACATCCGAGCTGTTCGGGATCCCGGAATCATTCGTCCCAGAGTCAAAATCTGTTTTATGTTGACGATTGATCAGCTCTGAAGTTTGTGTTGATTTATTTGCTTTTGTTGTGTTCAACAGAGAAAGAAGCCGAGAGTTAAGTCCCTGAAGTTCAGCATTTTGTTTTTCAATAATGACGCTTTGTTCTTCAGTCTGTTTAAATTGTGAGTCCCGAGTAATCGTAGCGTTCTGTAACTCTTCCTCTGCACTTTTCAATCTATTTTTTGTAGTTCTTGATTTTTTTCGAAGCTGTTTGTTTTCATTAAACAATTGTCGATTCTTAAATTCCAAATGTTTTTTCACTTTTGTACTTTGACTATAACTTTTTGCAAGTTGATTTTTCAGATCGGCAATTTGCACTTGGAGAGCAATGTTAGTATTTCTTTCAACTTCAAGTTGCTTTTCAATTTTATCAAAATTTTGACTTTCGGTGGATATCTTTTCTTTTAAACTTGCAACTATTCTTTCAGAAAGTACTTTGGCCTCCTCAAAAGAATGCTCTCGTTCTTCAACGACAGTAAATGTCTTTTGAATCTTCTCCAGTTGTTTTACTGTTTCATCAGCAACTCGCAGTTCAGCTTTTTGTTTTTCTATTTTTTCGTTCACTCTATGTGGTTCAGTATTTTGCCATGTTATTAGTTTATCTGCGTGGTGCAGTTCGTCTTGTTGAGCGGCTAGATTTCTCTCTAGTTGCTCAATTTTTACTACCGGCTCCGCCATTTCTTTATCCACTTCAAATATTCTCATTTTCTCCTGAGCTACACAATTCTCTGATTTCTGGAGACCAGATTCCAGTGTAAGGCCAAGTTTATCTGCTAATGCGAGTTTCTTCTGCAGATTTTCAACAATTATATTCAAAACGTTTTCTCGTTGCTTTGAGTCTGTTTCACTTTTCTTTATTTGTTTTATCAGGTTTTTGACTTGTATCCTAAGCTTGTGAGATTTACTGCTTTGGTGTTCATTTTTGGCGATATCGTCTTCAATCTTGTTGAGCAGAATTCGCTTGTTAAAACACAGCGTTTCCTTTTGCTGTTTGAGTTGTCCCAACTGTCCCTGGAACAAAAAAAGGAAAAAAAAAAAAAGAGTGTTCAGATTAGTTTCAAAATAGGCCGTAATAAAACATGCTAACCCGGGTGGGGAGAGATGGGGGTACTCTCTATATTGGTATGATAGAGATGCTCGTCGTATTTTTTAGGGGTCAAAATTGGCAATTTGGTATTTTTTAGGGGTTTTCAGAAAAAAATCGAAGTTATTTATTGAGACGGTATTTCTTAGGGGTACAAATCATACCATCGAAATCATAATTTTTCGGTTTTCTCCTGTTTTTAATAAAATCATTCAAAACAAAACTAAACAAACAAACGAAACGTCAAATGATAAT
>JAOBAY020055689.1:0-13093 GCA_025331085.2 Zoanthus sociatus
CTGACTTAAGAAAGTTCAATATACTAATCTGAAGTGTATACCTTGGGCACATGTATATATTATATAAGGTTTGCATAGTCGCAGAACAAAACTTAATATATTAATGCTCTTGCATATTATTGAGCAATTTCAAGAAATCAACAAAACAATAATGTGCGTGCTAAATACTCTTCTCAGTCGCATAACCAAATTATTAAATGTCCTGATGAGCAATATCAGTAACTTTAACAAAACTAATAACAGGTATGTTCTCTCGATTCTATCTTCTCAAATTAAAAAGTTTATCAATTGTAAAACCATGGAATCCCTCGCACAAAACTAATAATGCTACACCCTCTAGGCATTGTTGTACCGAAGCATAACGGAGGCCTCAAGGTAATCTTGAAGGGCCAAGTTTTGCTGTAAGCATCATGCGTTAGTCAGGAGACTGAACGCCCTCAGTTCGGCAGAGGAAGAAGAACTTGGCTGAATCAATGGTAGTACTCTAACGAGGCTGGCTTATGATGTCCTCTCAACACCCGTATCCTGCTAGTATGCTACGCATCAATGTTTTTACAGAAATAGATGTTTTCTTTTTAACATTTCAACCACACTTTAATTTTTATGATTCTTAATTTTTTTTTTTTGTGATTTTTAATAGAAGCCAATTGCATGTGTAGAATTGCACACAATTTAGGTATCCTGCTGATGAACAGTAACAGTTTTGCTATTTTTTCAGCGGCATTATAGCTATGTCTGTTCAGCTATAGATTTCTATTTATTAGATATATCAATACAAAGTTGCTCAAAAGTTGCTCAGAAAGCCAAAAGTTGCTCAATGTTGCTAAAATTAGAAGAAGTTGCTCCAAAAGCGTAAAGTTGCTCAAAAGTTGCCGAGCACAATCTGTCTAGGCCTACTCTACGCTACGCGCATCGTTGGCTATTTACCATCTCATTTCCAACGCGCGCTCTTGGAATATATTGTTAACTATATCATCAATTAAACGATATTGCTAAGCTTAAAAGCAGTAAAAAGCTACAAGTCCAAGATCATTTACTGATCTTCTAACATCGATGTTTGGCAATTTATAATAAGAATAATAATACGATTGTGAACTCGGTCAGACGTACGTCACAATATTTACAAAGAAACTCACTGAAAGTTTTATTTAAATAAAAGTGAGGCGATATGTCACTTTTTTGTAACGTTACAAAATGTCCTACCATGCTATTGTTATCAGTAAACCATCCAGTCATAATTGTTTTTCAATCACACAATATACTTACTGCATGACTCAATGCTGCAACTTACTTTTCATTAGAAATCTTGAAATGAGCGAAAGTTCTAAGATTTTAAAAAGTTTAAGCTCGCCCTCGATATTTAAAGCTCTCACTGCACATGTAGAATCCTTTCACTATATGAATAAGTTGAAAAAGAAATATAGCGTTCTACCGAAGTAGGACGATTCATCGCTATGCCTTAAATGAAGGCAACCCAATCTCGTCAGTTAAGAAACTCATCTTATACTGAGTTATCCGAGAAAGTTTATTTCTTCTAGGGCTGCCAAATTTGAAGGAGTCAGTTCATGTGGTAACAATTTCCGAATCGGGACGTATACTTAATTATGCAGACAGTCCAACACTCAGGAAGAAGTTGTCATGCCCAGTACGGTTTAATCAAATTGCGAGTTCTTGTCCGCTTTTTGTGTGGTTTTTTAAAATATCTCACAGTGAAATCATTGAAAGATGTAATGGTTGTAATTAAAGAACTACAAAGTTGAATTTTGCGAATGGCTTCAATCAGTGGTTTTAAATGGCCGGCTGTGCCTCTTTTTCGTTGTTTATGAGTCTATAACAAAACAACAAAATACTTATTATATTTGAATGCCCAACCGTCTGATTGTTGGTGATATATTTATCAACTATAAAACTGCGATATGGAGGTTTTCCGTCGCTATCACATTGCGGAACTGCTTTGTTTGAATCTTTCTAGTCTTAAATAGAAATGTTTGGTTCTCCTCTGAAAACTTCTCTTTTTCCGTTGGCCAGAGAGGATGTTACCAGACTTGGAGCGGTATCATGAGCTTGCTGTGTTTCCCAGTCCTCCGGTGCAGCCTTACAAGACATCGTTTGTACCTTGGAACGCCTGACGCCAGATGCGTTTTGTGATAGTTTTCCCTGGTTAATCATACACTTTGTTTTCGCCCAAGTCATAAGTTTGGGCTGACCTGACATACTTGTTTTAAGTTTGGAAATTTCTGCAATCGAGAGCTTCTTTTCCTTTACAGGTTTTAATGGTGTTTCTCCACTCTTTGAACTGACAGCCGATCTCGTTGTGGATGATTTTTTTACGGTTCGTCTCCACAACTCCTTGGGTGCCGATTGTTTTGTTATGGGACGTTTGTTATCACCCATAAACTGGTTATACTTTGTTTTGTTTCGGAATAGCCATTCAATGTTTTTACCTTGAAGGAGAGAAAAGTCTTTTTTGGAAAAGAGTTTAGGGTGCCTGTTAAGTGTCAAGAACGTGATGGCCACCCTGGAAATTCTCCACAATCTCAACGCTCGTTCACTTCTTTCGTTTCTTTCCTTCTCTCCTTCTTGGTAGCTTCTTGAAAGGTGATGTAAAGGTTTGCAGGATGGTCTGTAAGATGAAGAGGAATCTTGGCTAAGATACTCCATCAGTTGGGTCAAAGCAACTTTGCTTGTTTGATGGTGAAGTTTCTGGGCATTCATCTTTACTCTTTCGCCACTAGACATTTCATCTGAGGATTTTGGAGAATGATATTCTTTGTGTAAAGTCTTGTCCCAAAGTAAGGATTTTGAACTGGATTTTAGAGTCATGATATCTTGTAAATGAGCTGCTTGATGGGGTGCGTGTTTGATTAATGCACGTTGTTGGTGAATGAAATAACCGTGTTTCCATGAAGATTTCATGTCTCCTTGGGGAATACGTTTCTTTTCTAACTTTTCAAAAAATGTTTTCGTTTCACTAACTGTTTTTGGAGAAAGTCTCTTGGAACTTCTTTTCCATTCTTCAGCCGTCAATCTATGCTCAAAATCTCTTGCTTTTGTCGAGGCTTTCCCCTTTGTTAGCAACATTTCCGCACATTTCATATGTCCAAGTTTAGACGCTTTGATCAGCGCCGTTTCTCCTTTGCTGTTTGTCTTATCTGCACCCTTGATATTATACATATTTAATGCATCAAGAACAGCTTCGGTTATTTTCTCGTTTCCTTGTAATACCGAATAGAACAATGCGGTGTTGCCCTCACAGTCCGAAGCATTCATATCGAAACCTTTGTGAGTGAGAAACAGTTTCACAAGTTCTTCTCTACCGAGGGCGCAGGCATACATTAGCGAAGACATTCCCCTCTTATCCTGAATACCCGGATCAGCACCATGTTTCATTAACCGCTTAGCTATACAGCAAGCTGTTGTTTCGTTCTCGATGAAGCAAGCCAAAATCAGTGGAGTTGTACCCTCGATGCAGTCTTGGTAGTTAATGTTTTCTCCAAGTTCTATTAATAGTTTGGCCTGTTTGAAACGATTTCGCTCAATAGCTTTGATCAGTGCGGCCATTTCTGCTGGTACAGGCCAATGCTGGTTACTCTTCGCATCAAATCAAATTTTCAGGAAATTCCCTACACATAAAAATAGCAGATTTCAACTTAGATAACAAAATATTTTTCTAAGGGATTTATCTTCTCCATTGCATAGATCAATAACGTGTTTTAAAAGTTGTCATTTCGCCGCAAGAATTAACAACGCAAGTGACAACACACAACACATAACTGGAAAATTGGAAAACTAAAAGGAAACATTTTAAAAATTTATGAATTAACAAAGAGTGCTGTTTCCTTGACACCCACTACTCGTCAAATAATTATCTGCTGAGTCACCTGGTACTTTAAACATTATCACGAAAAGCATTTTTTTTGTTGTTGCTGCAAATCAGTTCCTTTGAAAAAAAATTTCCTGATAAATTTTGTTACGGATGTATTGTTTGAGTTTTCAATTACTGACTTTTATAATGATAAAAAATGTATTTCTCAGTTTTCAATGTTTATGCTAATTTACCTTTCAGAAAAGCTATTAAATTTGAAGTCATTAACTGGAGCTGGTCGCCACTGTGGCAAAGTGATAACAACCGCCATTTAAACAACATTTTGTAAAAAAGGTGTAAAGAGTCAAATATTTAGCGCTGGCGTTGTAAATTATTAATCCCGAATTTCTTGAAATTCGAACAAAATAAAACAAAAAATTAAAAACAAATGTTTAAAAAGGTGGAGGATACAGCAAGCTGCATTATAGTCTAAACATAATCGTATTATCTTCAGTTGCCGTGTGCGAAAAAATTATACTCAAAAATAAGACTTTGAACAATATTTCTCGACATGAAAAGACTTCTCAACAGCTATAGCTGTTTAGACATTGATTACTTCAACCCAAACTTTAAACAGTAAGTGTGTGTTAATCGTTTAGCGGTAAAGGACTTGTAAACAGACATAATGCTTGAACTGACTGTTGTTTTAGCAAATTGCTTGGCTGATTTACTCGCCTGTTGTTGGACCACTAGACTATCCATTATTGATCGCATTTTCTCACACGAATATTTCAGTGCCAAACAGGAGATTATAAAGAAACGATCTTAACTATCTGCAACTTTGGTTGATCAGTATTTGCAGCAACAGTTAGCACGTTTTGTTGTTATAAATTTAATCAATGTTTTGTTTGGAAGGCGGAGTTTTTAAAAGCTTGCGTTAAGGTAAAAAAAAACAACTAGAAATATAGTTTCTTTCAAATTGAATAAGAATGGACCCATATTGACCGACGTTAAAACAGTTTTCATAATATTCATTTAAAATTGTCAATCAATTATAAAATACTAAAAATGATCGGAAAGATTTAAAAACGTTCTAACAACACAGACGTATTTAATTTTAAGGCTTACCAAAGAAAAGAGTTCTATTACACTCGTGTGTCTAGCACGCCAGCGAAACGCTTTACCGAACGACTTTCGGTTTTTATAAATTGCTCGCAACTGTAATTAAACAATAGACAAATATCTTGTCCCCATAGAAACGATAATTTTGTCGCCCTCGCTCTTTTTTGTTGCTGATGGCGTCAAGGCAGCCAGGTTATTTACTTGTCATCTTTACGAACTATCAGCTAACGATACGTCGATAGAAACTTAAAATGAAATTACTGTTCAGTAGTCAAGTTATGTTTTTCGAAAAAGCGTAAAAGAAATGAACAGAGTTAGAAGATAGTGAATTAGAAACAACTGTAGAGAAGCAATAGATTTCATTGTTCTTGACTTGCTGTTTTGATGTTTTAAATATTTTTTGAAAAAAACTTGAAATTAAAAATAAAAAGTTATTTTTGCGAGTATCTAAATGTGGCAGAATGGGGTGTTTTCATTTGTCTAAAATAAATTCTGGTTGAGTGGGAGGTCTCGCGTATTTTGTTTTCATTAAAAACATTTTGTCATTGACGGTATACAAAAGATTGTGCGATGCGACTCGTCAATTCTGGTGATAGTGTTTGTAGTGCAATTGTAAAAGGCAAACAAAAGTTTATTTGAAATAAATCCCCCTGGGTAAATAACTTTCCAGAATGAAAACATTACATTACTGACAGGCAACACATTACCATGCAATGGCAATATTCAAAATCCCTTTCGACAACAAAGGACTACTCTAAAATCTAAGAAAAAAAAGGTATAAATATATATTTCGATAACGAGTATGATTGATAATAACGTTGGCAGCTAGAATTTTTCAGCCGTAAATTGAGTGACATTTTTGCACCATTATTAAAATAGATCCAGACCCTTTTTATTGAAACTCAAGGCTGAAATGAGATAAATTTTTGAAAATAATCGTTCTTTAAAAGCATTGCTGGGAACAGCGAAGAACTTATATATACATTTTAAACACTAAAGAAAACTCTGGAAATACCTTGGTTTTGCATTGTAACATCCAAATAGTTGTAAAAACATGAAAATCCGGCTTATCTCTGGAACCCAAATAGGACTTGTGTTTGACAAATCAAAAGCAAAAAAACATAAATAATAATCGCAAATATACTTTAAAATAAGAATTAAAGAACACTAAAGGGTGAAAACCTCAAATCCGAAATTTGACAAAAACTGACGGTTATTAAAAATGATACTTATGATCAAAACTATTATTACTAATGACAGTACAATCTACATAACTGTCGTGTCATAAATAGCGTAGTGTTTGTAGTGGAACCGCTTAATAGTTATTAGCTTACAAAAATCACAATAATCTAATGAAATAAAGCCGCACCAGAATATCGTGAATTAACAAGAAATTGGAATTTTTATCAGTGTTTTTCTAACTGAAGCTAGCATTTTAGACGAAGACTTATAATACTCTAGCAAGCCTGTTTAATTATTAGATTTATAGAAAATGTAAAACTTAGATGCATCAATTTCGAATATTCTCGTGGTGTTTGTTTTTTAAAATTATGTTCATTACCTTTTATAACTGCCACATGCGTAAACAGTAATAATCCCATTAAGGAGAATGTATTGCGTTTGCATGTCGACTAAATCAACAGCAAAGACAAACGTGTGGTGCAATGTGGGCCCGGAAATGTGATTAATATTGATCTTCTTTTCTATCAGAATATCGTGAATAAACGACAACAAATTGAGATTTTTATCATTGTTTTTCTAAATGAAGCTAGCATTTTAGACGAAGTTATACTTACTTACTTACTTACTATCGAGTTTCATGGAGTTTATCTTTTCATGCGATGTTGTTACGAAACTGAACTAAATGGTATGAAACACAGCGAGCTCACAGAGCGTTCATTTTTACTTTTAGTTTATATAGATTAGACTTGAGTTACTGACTGGTTCCCGAGGTCGGTTGATCAACTGAGACAGAACAAAAGCGTCCTTGTGTTCCTCGGTTTGGGAATCAGTCTAATCCTCGCATACAGTTGTAAAAACAATACCTGACGCAAATAAAAAGTCATTCCGATATGTGGCCATTGTAAAGTGGTCGCTATTTGGATTCCAGTAACTTTGGCTGGCTAACTGGATCCCTTGATCCCTGATAGCACCAATAAAAACCAAAGCCATGACTTTGTATTGAAAACAACACAGAGTCTTCACACTTTTCTCAATCATTTGACTGATGAGCCGACATTTCTCCCCACATGTTTTCGGGCTATATTCCGCCAGATTATCGAGATGCGTGGCCAGAACATTGAGGATGATATCTTTTATCCGTGAGCTAAATAAGTTAGCGGTATGTTTTCTTTCTTGAGGAACTGTAATATTGATCTCTTCATCCCAAGCCTGGTTGATCTGTGATTCGTTGATTTTAGCCTCGAGTGTTTTGCGATTATTGTGTTGGGATGAGACGAAAGATGAATGTGTCACCTGAACATCATGATCAGTGCAAGTGCTTGCTTGAAGACGTGGTGAAAACATGTTGTATTTTATCAGGTATTGTGTCTGGTTTCCTTGTACAGCCTTTGTACTAGTCATCACGTCTAGCGAGCTTTTCTGGTCAACGTTTCCCAGCGATGCATCGGTTGTTAATGATCTCTTCAGCTTAGGTTTGCTCCAGTGACTGAGTGCAGACGCTATTGCTGTCCTGGTGTGGAAACTATTTGCCTTTGGTCTTTCTTGAAGTGTTACCTTCTCGGCCATAGATGAACAGACAGGGCCGACGCACTAAGCCAACGTCCAAACGCATTAACTACATAGCGTGATTTCTCTTTGTAAAACGTCAACGGATACCAGAAATGATTGAGCAACCAAGAAGATTATATTTTGCTTCAAAATTCGTCTCTTGAATTATCGTGAATAAACTTCAAATACAACTCAGTTATAACACGCACATATACGTATTTTTAAATTAAAAACTGTTTTCCTTTGAAACGACCGCATGCTTGACTAGGCACACGATCATTATTTAGTGTTGCTGTTGTGTGGTGAACCCGGAACGCTTCCGGTGGCTGGTTACTCGGCGTACAGCTAGTGCGAGACAGTTGTTTTCCTCACTCGTTGACCTGAAAAAAACTAAAATTTATCGACAAGTTGCCAGCTAGAAACTGAGCTCAAACCGTTGCAAAAGTAATTTTTTATTGAACTAAACTTTTTTTTAAATTAAGAACAAGTGAAATTTTGATCAGGCTCAATGGCAATGCCTTTATTTTTTAGTAATTTGAGGTTTAAAATGTTTTTATAAATTAAATTTATATCGTTCTTAACTGCCATATAATTGAAGCTAGCCTACCGATACGGTATGATACTGTCTTGTAGTTTTTATTATTTTTACACGGTACAATCAATTCTTGGTTTTTATTACTGGGTTGCAACCCAGCCTTTAAAATCTGTTCGGCTTTTCCGGCTTTTTTCTGTTTTCTCCGTTACAAAATTCTTTTCTTGCGCAAGGTTTACCGAATGTTAATACGCACATTTTGAATGGCTCAAAACTCGCTCTGGCAACATTGTTACTGAAGGAAGAGTTAGAAGATATATTTTCAAATTCCGCTGTTATGGATCTTTGCAGTATTCAATTTTTGCGTCAAACATATTTTGTGTATTTCAATCAATGTTCGTAAATTTTTGCGCAATCTTTTGATCTTTTTAAATGAAGAAAACTATTGTCAGCTATGAACTCGGAATTTGAACAATCAAAGAAAATTCTGCATGCACCTAAGTATACTTTTTAAAAAAAAAGTTAGGAAATTAAATTTTGACTAAGCGGCAGGGACTGCAGGCCCGTACATAGAAATTTTACGGGGGGGATGCGAACAACATTTTTTGGGACCAACCCCCCAAACATGACGTCATATTATTAAAAATTTCATATGAAAATAAAGTTCTGCGTAAGAATAACTTTGGGTATTTTTGCTGGACTGACAAATTAGATTTTATTCTAATTTATTATCGCGATTGTTTTACAGGTAAACAAAAGTGCTTCTTAGTATGCTTGATAATCATTTTCTATTGTAAGCTTTATTTTTTATTCATTACTTTTATAATCGAGTAGATTTTGTGGACCTTTACGGCCGATTTCGAGTTCTGGAACAGTAGTGTAGCTTGTTTTATGCTTGGAGTAAGTCAGTTGCCGCCTTTTACAGCAAATTGCAATTTACAAACATTGTAAGCTTTAGTCAAGCTAATGAATTCTATCAACTTGTCCAGTGACCAATTACGCTCAAGCTCTCTTTCACCTGAATTGGATCAGCGTACAATTTAGAGATTGAAGAAATATCATAACATTGTATTAATGAATTTTCAAAACACATTTCCTTAAGTGCTACCCGTGTATTTCTCACGAGTCGGCAATGAATTCGCAACTCTTGATAGTAATGCTATCGAGTTTTGGTAATAAACGCACGTTTTTCGGAACGCCGAACGGTAACAAAATATATTTTCACTTCGACAAATTATACATCACTTTAATTTTGTAACCACGGATGCCTTTCGTGTCGTTAGTTGTCAACGAAAAAGATAAACTTTCTGCCCTCAATGTTTTACTCATACGATCATTTGGTGTAATTGAACATTGAAACGAAAAAAATCCCTGCTGGATATTATGTAAAAGTTTTTTTTTATTCTTTGAACACTCCAAACACATTCGCCACAGCAAAAAGCGATTGATTTTTATAGGTTGAGGTCGAAAAGTTATCATGAGACTCATCCCACAGAAATCGACTTGCCATCAAAACACTCTGTCCACCAGTTTCACCAATGTACACGTTACAAATAATTCTAAATCGGTTCATATGAAGCGCTTTAACACGGAATTTAATTTCTTCTGACAGAATAAGGCACAATTCTTTACAAACATTGGCGTCGTAAACCAGATGGGCAAGATACGTCTCCAGAATGTCATTCATTATTTCTTCTATGAGATTCTTTTGAAACACATCTGTATTCCTTGGATAAATATTTTCATTGCTATTGTCAGCAATTCTTTTTTCTTGTGTACTTTCAAAGACATACTCGTGATGGCTCGAAGACATCAAATTACATGCAATTTCTGTCTTTTTTAAAATAAAAATGTTTAAACTATTTTCCGCTTTTAGCACACAGATTCTTTTGAGACAAGTAGTTCGATTTCGATGTTGGAAATCGAAATACTTTGACGGCTGTTTCTGGCAAGATAGTCAGCGAATTTCAACTAAAACTCGCCCGGCGACGGCAAAAAAGCTGACTAAAGCGCTCTGTTTCTCGTTTGTGTTTTGACAACAAGCGATACGATCAGGTTTCGTTACTCGGCCGGAATGATAGCCAATCGAATGTCTAACATGCACAATCTTGTCAAAAGATGCAGGTGTTTTTTGTAACATGGCAACAAGATTTTATAAACTGTGTTTTTTTCCTATCTGAAAACGTGTACGTGTATGCCTGCCTGCCATGGTTAAAATTTTTTTTCAGTAGAAAGAAATAAAACAAAAAATAATTTTAGTTTTGCCGACTATTTTTTTTTTTTGCTTTAATTTTTATATCATTTTGTGCATCGTCCCGGCTTTGTATCGCGTATCTTTTAATGTCGTATCTGTACATTTGGCTGACTGTACTGTAGGAAAACGAGCGCAAGAGTCAACCAACCATGATCATTTATATAGTATAACAGAAAAAACTTTAACAAACCCGATTGGATTAATATTCATTTTAATGATACACCAAGAGAAATATCTAAAATCTCTCATTTATAAATGCCATAATTTCTTGATGCTTTGCCACCATTTTAACAATATTACTTTGGACAGTTTTGAATTGAACTGTTATAAACCATACTGTACGTACATGCAGTTAAAAAAGTCAACCACACCGGGAGGTACTTACCACAAAACTACACAATTGCTTTTGTTTATACACAACAAAATGTGGTTAGTACCTCTCGGCGTGGTTGACTCTTGCGCTCGTTTTCTTGGCGTCAAGGAAGCTCACGGCTCAGAGAAGGCAGCTAGCTCGCTTAAATCATCTATTCTATAGTTGTAAGTTATCTTTCTCAGCCTTCCCAAGGTGCATTGCGTTGGGCCTAATTTTTTTTACAAAAAAGTTTTCGTGGTTTGGCGGATGCAATTGGCGTACGATTCACATACTTCGTCTTTTCTTAATACACACAGGAGGAAGAAAAAAACTTTAAAATTTTGAAAATATTTCTAAAGGTTGTCAAGACTGCAGCAAGACACACAGTAGATAAAAGTGGATTTTATTTCATATTTGTTTTGAAAATCGACTGAGTTGACAGTGTCTCGTACACGACTCTCTTATAACTCTTCTACACAAGTATTTAGCCTGGGTTACCCTGAAGAGACAACAACTAAAAAAAATGCCGCAAGGTCACGTGACCTAAAAAAGGCAGGAAACGTTCGGGAACACGGAGTGTACAAACCTCACCAACTCTTCATCCTCTGCTTCCTCCCGAGCTTTGATCTGCTCTTCAAGCTGCTTGTTCTTCATTAACAGAGCTTCATAATCCACTATAAAGCACAAAACACCAAGAATACTATATAATAACTTTACCATACCAGTCATAATTGTGAAAGCAAACACTTTAAGATGAAAGAAAACACAAAGATATCTTGCTAATGCAACTAATTTTATTTTTCCAGAAACCTGTCAAGCTTTTGAAGAAATAAAAAACATTTATAGTGTGACGTAACTCTCTGGAAGGTTTTCATTAATTATCTTGTTACTTTATTTGTAATTTAAAGAGCATATGAAGTCAAAAACAAGTTTAGCTACCAGTATGGCCTTAGTACTCATTTCAGTGGCTTTAAGTTAGGTTCTATCATCAAATCTTCTAAATATAAGACAGTATAAATTAAAGTGCATATGAAGTAAAAACAAGTTTGTTAGTTTAAGTACTCAATACCCGAAATATCCAGTTTTAAACCAGAGAAGTTGGCGCTTCTATGAGTTATTATGCCGTTTTAAAATTTCAAAAACGGCGCTTCATGGTGTCTCCGTTTTGCGTTTGGCCAACGGTCTTTACTGACGGCTATGACGGAGCCAGTTGTTCTGAAGTTTCTAATGTCATGATGGTAGAGAAGAAAGCAAAGACGGAGATTGACGAAGATGACAACAATCTTTATGGAAACAAGAAACGTCATGAAGGATCACAAGCTCCGTTTCCATGGTTTTAGCTAGTACTCACTGTAATGCACCCTCTTAACCCATCCAAATCGGAAAACAAACTTCAAAATCAACCCCCTCAACAACCCTTTTTAATAAAATTATGAACATAATAAAAAAGTATACCTTGTGCATGTCTTGCATTTAAATCTTTTAATTCTTCTAGTTTTTCCAGTATATCCATTTCCTGTTTAGATTCTTTAGTTCGGTTTTCCAAAGCCTAATGTAGGAAAGTGGGAGTCATTTCATGAATGTCGAAAGTCTCTCCAGAGCTTGTGTACATAATAACAGTTTTAAAAGTAATATTTCAAATTTCTCTAGAAGTATTATTAGAAGTAAGGCCAACCCAAACTATAATTTGTTGGGGCACGGATTTATTTCAAAATAATTCGGGTCGGTCAGTCGCAATAAAAATGAAAATAAAAAAAATACATGTGATTTACATAAATCAGAACCGTGTCACGGCGTTATTAAATGGTAAGAATACTTGTTAAATTTCAATGAGCAAGGGACAAAAAAAAAGTAACAAGAACTTTATCCTTTTCGTCAGAAGTATATAGTTACGTGCTAAAGAACGTTGTTTTAACATTTGCTTGGTTGTTTTCTCCATACGAAGATAAAAACAGAAATCCAAAAACTGAGATCAAAATTGAACGATCACACTTTTTTTTTGCATTTGGAAAAAAAAATGAGGGTTGGATCTGTGCCCCAACACATTAATATGGTCTAACCTAATCATAGACTAGTGAAATGCTTCTGAGTTTTAAGAGTTTGAAACGCACTGAGAACAATCACTAAGCCCGCAACTGACGGAGGGACAACAACTTTGTTTCTGCTATTTAAAGGAGATTTTTCATCATCATCATCAATCCAGTTTTGATCCGGTTTTATTCCCGTAAACGAGGGTGGCCGGATTTACCCCACTCTGCCAGCAATCTCTCCCACTCCCACTCTCCATCTCGCTCGATT
>JAOBAY020055712.1:0-13092 GCA_025331085.2 Zoanthus sociatus
ATTGATTATTTTTCTCTCATAAAATACATATCCAAATAAACAAGCGCTTTTTCAACAAAACGTTATATTCGTTATGACGTCATCAATCATAAATTATGACGACACATCATAACTGATATGACATCATCAAATATATTATACATCCACTGTGACGTCACGACGTCTCTCCAGATTTGAAATTTTTGGGGGTTGACAGCCCTGGTAATACATGTAACTTCTCCTTACAATATTCAATTTACTGTTTATCAGACAGGTGATGAGGGAGTTATTTTGATAAAACCCAAATTCTCTTAACTTAAAATATGTAAGGGAATGCGTAGCAGCAGAAAGGAGAAATTACTATTGAAGTGAATCATATCTATAAACACTAACTTTGTAATTTAATGATTTTTTC
The DNA here is from genome assembly GCA_025331085.2 of Zoanthus sociatus. Classification (NCBI taxonomy): domain Eukaryota; kingdom Metazoa; phylum Cnidaria; class Anthozoa; order Zoantharia; family Zoanthidae; genus Zoanthus; species Zoanthus sociatus. Next base: position 395 of record JAOBAY020055712.1, read on the forward strand.
TCTAAATATTATCAAAAGTGTGGAAAAGTGCAGAAAAATGAAGAAAGTGCGAAATAGTGCCGATTTTAGTCAGTAGTCTGGATTTGATGCCTGACTGTATAGAGTAGCCAGCGCATTTTTTAGAGTAGGCAGTGAAATGCTCTGGTTGCCAGCAATTTTGGCAATTACCCTGATATACCATAAATTTATGTCTTAAAAATTTTTTTGTGAGTAGCAAATGTTAGAATTTTTTGTATATATGGTATTGTAACAAAATGTTTTCTATGCTGCAATATTTATCTCAAAGTTGAAAAGAATAGCTTTTTTGATACAAAAGCTAAATAGATAAACGTTTTCTTTTTTTGCAGTATCTTGTGATTAAGGGAGAACTAAACAAAGTCAAGGAAGTAAAGTTGCTGAACAAACCAGTTCTTGTTGGGAAAAAAAGTAAGTACATAATATTAATTATCGAATTATTATGCTGCCTACAGTAGATATGCTGCCTGGCTGCGTACTTCTGCCTTGTTAGCCTGAATTAGACGCTGCGTCAGTGTTTCTACAGAAACAGTTGTAAATAAATTTTTAAATTGTAGCACTGTAGAATTGAAAAAAGACTGACGTTTCGGACTAAAGTCCTTCACTCTGACGAAGGACTTTAGTCCGAAACATCAACCTTGTTTAGCCTAATTGGCAAGGTGCCAGTCTATCATGTAGGGGGCTCAGGTTTGATTCCTGGCTAGACCATCACTCACGGTCTTAAAATAACTGAGGTGAAGGTGCTACACTGTACCTTTGCTCTAACATCTGCAAATGGTTAGACTTTTGTATCTTCTCCCCCACAAAGCATAGTCAGTGTAGGGTTATATAAAATACCTTTTTTTCTTTGTTGCTGATAGATCAACTGCAATTAATACTAAACCCGTGTGTGAGTGATTTTCACTTAAACACTCTCTCCACGATAGGTTAGCAAACTGTTGTTTATTCATGATGCCTTTCAAAAATCAATACTAATTAAGCTAATTTTCATAGCATTTCACAATGATATTAAAACTGTAGGTACCACAAGGCTTATTAATTGAAATACCTTATTCTGCATAATTTATTTTGACTTTAACTCACTCATGTTTGCCAAAATTTACTAGAACAAGGACAAACGTTTACCTCAGAGGCTCTGGCAGGGCTCTCAGTGAAAGAAAACCTAACCAACAAGAGCTCTGCCCTTCGTAAGACTGCAAAGGATAAGGCTGGAGTTAGCACTGAAATCAAAGCTCATAGTGGATTTTTACCTGTTATGCTGTTGCAAATAAAAGGTAACCTAATAGTATGTTTTTTGTATTAGAAGGTTGCATACAAATTGATATTTTTACATAATTTTATAGTATTATTGATTTAATATTAAATTGTTTCTTCATTAAAAGGTAAACAATGTTGTTTTTTAAATTAAAAAGTTGCATAATTTATATATAATATGTTATAAGTTAAATAAATATTAAATTGAGACTTAAAAATGTTTTTTCATTTAAGCCACATCTCACTTGTAAGCTTTATGCGTTACTATAACTGTACATGTTATTAGTATTTTGTGGGAGCCTGAGCCTGTTTGTAAGCTATGTCATCCTGATTTGGCTGTGGATGTTAGTTAGTTAGTTAATCCCCTATCATCTTTCATACATAACAATGTGTTCGACGTTGTATTCGGCTTGCAAGCAATCTTTTCCAGAATGCCCTATCCAGGGCATCACGGGGTGAAAGTCCTCAATCTCTTAAATCGCCATCGACAAGCTCCCTCCAAGACATTCTAGGATGACCCCTCTTCCTTCTTCCAGCAACTTGAAGATCTAAAATCCTTTCGGTGGCATTGGAGCTGCGATATACGCGGCCGAACCATCGTAAGCACCTATATCTTATCTCCCTGGAGAGATCAGACAGGCCCAACTTCTAACGAAGATCTTCGATGCTAGTGTTGTCCCCTGGCTTGATGTGGCACATCCACCGCCACATAGTTCTTTCATTACGCTCCAAACGCCTGAGATCTTCCTTTTTAATCGGCCAACATTCACAACCATATAACATAGGATGCCATATTAAATTTCATAAATGGGTGTTATGACGGTGTTTCAATCAAAATAATTTGATAACTTCTTAAGTTTTGTAATGTAGTGAAAATAGTTTTGGCAGACGCTTTGGACAGCATTCCTTTGTCAGAGTGAATGTAAAAGACTGCAGTGTTTACATGTATAAAACAAATTTAAACCTACTGTTGCCGTTGCAGTAAAGCAAGTGGAATGCTGCTTGCATATTGTGTATTATTTTTAAAAGCCAGATACCTTGGCCTTAGCTTGCTGATGAAAAATGCTGCAAAGTTGGCCAAGTGTATTTATTTAAGTTTAACATTGATTAAAGGCAGATTGAACATGTTTGTAAACTGACTCTCCAGTTGAAAAGGGGAAATCAAAAAGTTGGCAAGGTAGCTCAGCAACTTGAATTTTCTGGGTTATTCTACAGTGCAACTGGTAAACCATGCAACGAGAAAAACCTGGGCAAGTTTTCAATTGATACATGCTAAGGACGCGTATCTATGACGTATGTGATGAATGCTCGTTTTCGTGTACCGCTGGTCATTATACTGAAGACTCAGAAACTGCTAAAATCTGTCGTTGAAAGCAAGTGAAAGTAAAATCTTGCTTGTACCACAGGCAGCCCAACTCCGTTAAAATTAGTTTCGCAGCAAAAATTATCAAATTGCTGCTAACTGACAATTAATGGGAAAATACTGCAACCTTTTGTGGCTATTGTGGTCAAAGATCAGTATGTACTGTATACAATTATAAATTTTAAGTAATCAATTATCATTATTGATATTTTTTGATAATTATGCTCATTTCTGTTGCAAGGTCAGCGACATTTGCAGGTCAGACTCGTTGAACCATCAGCTAAGTCCCTTAATTCGGGAGATGTATTTGTGTTGGTCTTACCAAAGGAGGTACATGTGTGGAATGGAAAGGATACCACCATCCTGAAGAAAGCTAAGGTCCTAGGAATACATTCAATTGTTTTCACAATAAAAATTCCATAAACAAAGTTTGTACTGCATGTAATGAAAATAGAAATCTTAGTATGCTATCCTATGCTATTGCTTAACATTTTTGGCTAAAGTGAGGACAAATTATGGGAAATTTAATATTCACAATGTAGGTGCAAAAGTATGGAACTCGATCGGGGAAGAATTCAAATATCCAAAAGCCAAAAACAATTTAAGAAACTTCTGACAAATCACATCTGTAATACTTAATATAAAGATACCTGATGCATTTTGCTCCGATGTCCCCTACTGTCTGTTATATGAATATATTCTGTATATATGTACGTAAATATATATTATATTTATAACCCACCTATTGTCTTTTTTGCGAGCTCTCATTGGCTTAAGTGCATCACTTGATACAAAATTGCTGGACTGGTATCAGGGTATATACCCCTTGCAATTTAATCTTTGTCTTCTGATTTTGTCCGCCATTAAATTTCAAAAATTTATTGTTCATTGTAATGGAGAATCAAGAAACTGTTAAATTGTTAAAATTTTTAAAAGCCGTCCAGTATTTTCGAGCAATAACCAACGGTATTTAGGTTGAAGGGTATCTGACCTAAAAAAAGAAAATATAAGTTGTAAACTAAAAACATTGCTTAAAGTGTACCGTAACCTTAATAGAAAAAACATCTTGGTGTAGAAAAATATTTTACAATAACATTTAAGTAATTTTAATTTCGTAGGGGACGGAAATTTCTACCATTGTCGTTAAACAGAAAGATCTTGGTTGTAACGCTACAAAATCACATGTTATTGAACAAAACAAAGAATTGATCGATACACCAACTAAATCATTTTGGAAAGCGCTTGGTGGCAAACCTAACAAAATAGCAGGTGAGAAAAGAACTTGTGAACCACATGTGTTTAATTTAAACAAAGTTAACTAGTAGAGTCGACTAATTAGGAACTTGATGACTTTTTTGTTATATGTTTTTATTCTCCTTTTGCCTGTTGAAATTTGACGTTGACCGTGCACAAGCAACGAAAGGCTTTAAGAAATAAATTCATGAGCAAGCAACTAGGAAACTAATTGCCAGGTTTCATACCGAGAGAGCCTGGGTACAAGTCCCTTAATTCTTGTAATTACTAAATATGACATATAAAAAGAAAGACCACACTATAAATAGCAAAAACCGAAAGTTTGAGGTTAAACGGATCAGTAATTAACGAAATATAGCTGTTTTTAAGATACAATAATTTCTAAAGAAATGTATGGCTTCCGGACAATTCTTCACATAGTGTCCGGCAGCCATACATTTCTTTATAAATTCTTGTATCTTAAAAAACAGCTATATTTCGTAAACTATTGATCCGTTTAACCTCAAACTATGGGATTTTGCAATTTATAGTGTGGTCTTTATTTCTATATTAGTCATATTTAGTAATTATATGAATTAAGGGACTTGTATCCAGGCTCTCTCGGCATGAAACCCGGCAATGAAGCATCACACCTAGAACAAAGATCCTAACCGTGTAACACAACATGTAATCTTTGTAGTTTGCAAAGTTTCCAAACCAGTCCAATCTAACAACTTTGATTTAAGGTGATGGATGTTTTTTAACTTTTATATATTTTGTATATATGTGTGTGTACAGTCTCATTTACGAGAGAGATACAATAGTTCAACAGTACATGATGGCAGGACAGGATTACTAATGAAGAGGTCAGAAGAAGATGAGGGGTGGAGAACCTTGAACATTAAGGAAAATGAGGTTGAGATACTTTGGTCATGTAAAACTTAGGGATGAGAATAGCACACTTAGGAGAGCGATGGAGCTGGAGGTGGAATGTAGAAGGCCAGTAGGTAGACCAAACAAGACCTGGAGTAAAGTAGTGAGAGAAGACACAAGGGTGTTAAACATAATTGAAGATATGTCAGAGAATAGAAAAACAGTGGAGGCTTCTCGTATCACGTCGAACCTCTGGATAATTCATGGCAGGTGGTGTGATGCAATGGGAGAGTTCAGGGGGTGGTATCATGGATACTTCATAGGGGTAGTCATATGGATATTTTATGGGGTTGTGGTATCATGGATATTTCATGGCAGATAATCATATCATGAATACTTTGTGGGGGTAGTCATATCATGGATACCTCATGGGGGTAGTGTTATCATGGATATTTCTTGAGGGTAGTCATATCATGGATACTTCGTGGGGGTAGTCATATCATGGATATTTCATGGGGTAGTGATATGTATATTTTATGAGGGTAATCATATCATGGATACTTCATGGGGGGTAGTCATTCATGAATAGTTCGTGGGGGTAGTGGTATCATGGATATTTTATGGGGTAGCCATATTGATATTTCATGGAGTTAGTCATATCATGGATACTTCGTGGGGGTAGGTGTATCATGAATACTTCATGGGGAGAAGTCATGGATATTTCGTGGGGGTAATCATTTCTTGTGTTCGTTGTATCCTACGGAGGGTAGTGGTATCATGGTTATGTTGTATCGTCTGTGACTGTGCCCTTTCTAGGGCTTATAACAAAGGTTATAAGGTGAAACAATTGTAACTTTGTGTTCTCAACTGAAACCTGAAAACATGTTGTTGAAACACTTGTTGAACAGTGTTTAAAAAACTACTGTAATGAATCAGCGAGTAAGTTTAGTGTGTAGGTTATTCAACTCTAGGTTAAAAGGTTTCTTCCTATCCTTAAGGTAAGCACAAAGCTAAAGCTTTGAGCTCTAGCTTTGACATAGAACTTAAAATTTCTTGTCGGCCACATCCTACTGCAGCATTACTTCTTTTACTGTCGTTTAATATGTTACATATTAGCATTCTATTTTTTTTTTATCCAGATGGCAAAACATTACCAACAAATGAAGAACACGAGAAAGGTTTGACAGCAACAAATCTTGTGTACAGAGTGAACTGTGCTAGGGAACCACCAGAGCTCCTGAGGCGTAAGGACATGTCGGGCAAGATCTTGAGTGAGAAGTTTTTAGACGATTCTCAGGTATGAATAGTAGCACCAAATTTTCCAGGAGCTGATTCAGTGTAAGTGTGTGTGTGTTGTGTCCTCAATTCACGACTTGAAATATTTGTAAGCTGCATTATAATCCTCCACTGGGTGGTGCTGACTAAAACTCCTTTCCAAGTGAGGATAATTTTAACAGCTCGCTAGTTCTAATTCTTGTTAGGCCACTCTATCGTCTCTAGCAGAACACTTTTTTCCAACAAGATTGTAATGAGCTGCCAGTTCAGCTACTGTTTGCACCACTGTGCCTTGCTGAGGAAAACACTTTTTTTAACATAGCACTGATTGGTTGAGAGTTCAAACCCTGGTTGGATCATTTTTTCGTGTCCTTGATCAAATGACACTTAGCAAAAAGTTAATCTTAATAGACTGCAAGTTAAAGTCTCGTACAGACCGTCATCTTTTGTGCGCGGGTTAGGCATTTTTCCCAAGTTTATCGTGGTAGATTGTGAGTTGTGAGATTTGAATAACCCCCAAGAGTCTGTCGTAGATTCTCAAGGTTGTAAATAAGGTTTCCCAGTCTTAAAACAACTATAGCTACAGTAGCTAAATTAAGAACGACTAGCTTTATAATCAGATGATATTTGAAAAAAAACAAGATGAAAATGATCAATTCCACTCACTGTTTTCAGACAGAATGTATTTCTTTTGATTTACCAGGATGAAGCAAGAACGTTTTGTTTATAACGGGAATTTCGTTAATGATATTAGGATAGTGAATTCAAATCCTGGTGGAAACTTTGTTTTTTGTGCTTGAGCAAGACACATTTTGTAAGTTAATCTTTAAGGATTGTGCATTCACATCTTAGTCGAACCGCTGTGGTACGTCCTTTGGCAAGACACTTAATTAAAATCCATTCTAAAGTTCAGACCACGACTAAATGGCTGTCGTATTGTCATGCGCAAACAACTTATCTATGTTGTTCAAGTGACATCGTACGTTCTGTTGTTGATTGAGAGTAGGCTTTTCCCAGCGAATTTGCAAATAATCTTTTGTTTTAAGTTGAATAGTAGTATTGGCAGTGTCTAACACTTTAAAACCGTTACAAGGAAGGTTCTTTGAGATGTTTAAATATTTGAGAGGCCTTGTCTGTGTTTTAAAAGTGTTTCCGAATTCGCGTGCCAAAGTGCCGTGACGTTTCACCGACATAGCAAACATTTCGGCTTGCACACTCAAATTTATTGTTAAATTTTAAGCATAATTAAAAGGGGTCATTAGTGTACTGTTGGAGACAGCATATTATATTTTTTTTCCAACTTTGTGTGGTTAGGCTTACGTTTTGGACTTTGGAACAGAGGTCTACCTTTGGCTTGGACGCAACTGCCCCAAAGCAGCACGTATACACGGTACTGGACTTGCGCAAGACATTTTCAAGGACAAGTTCAAGTATACAAGTGTAATAAGTCCATTTGACCCAACTAAAAAAGCTAAAGTTGCGCTCAAACCAGTTGAAATTGAGCGGCCCAAGTGGGCGCTTTTTGGGCGCATGACTCAACGATCCGAGACTGTGCTATTTCGGAGCAAGTTCACAGACTGGCCCGACCACAATATTGACTACACCAAGGACTTTGTCAAGAGACCTTTGAGTGGAAGCTTCGTCACTCTAAAAGCTACTGGCGAAGAGGTAAAGCTGTTAAATTGTAAATTGTTTTATATGAAAAGATATTTGTGGTTATGAGCATAATTTAGGTGTTCAAAGCGAAGCACAAATTGTTTCAAAAGTGTTTTACAAGTGGTTTCTGCGCGATACCTAATGACACTCTTACCAGCTGAGCTATGAAGCAACACCTGGTTGTGGTTAAGCATGTTACGAAATGAGTTTTTAACTAATAAAAGGGAATTTACAAATTTTTCTGAAAAAATGAGAAAAAAAACTTGATGTCCAGTTAAAGCCTGGACATTTTGGATTGAAGAGTTATACTTTCTATTGGGTGTGTGTTTGCCGCACTCGTTTCCTCATTAGCATATGTGTCTCAGTTTCTTGGAATTTTTAATCAAACTGCATCTGAAAATAAGAGACAGTTACATGTAATGTGGGAGGGTATGAGTGGCACAGTTGGAAAGATCTCTACCTTTCCAACCACATTCCTCAGTCCGATCCCCGCCTTTGCTCTGGTTTGCTTGGCTTTTCATCCGTCAAAGGTAGGAAATCGAGTACTAGTATTAGCTAGGAGCTAACCTTCAAAGGTTCTCATCCAGTCAACACTACAGAGATCTACTGTATAAGTGCCGGCTCCATTTGCTCCTCATTAAGCTTTAGCTAAATGTAATGCGGTGCAGAATCTACAAAGAGTGCATTGCTCTCTAAAGGTTTTGTTGCCCGGTTGATTGGATATATTTATTTAGAAGTGTTAATTATTATGTTAACAATAATTTATGTAGTGTTAATAATAAAGACTATTTTTAATTGGAGCTTATAAGCTATTCAAGTAAACCTGCCAAATGGAAATACCTTTCGTTCATAATTGCATGTAAATAAGACTCAAATGCTTGTGTTAAGTATGCTGTTTAAGAGTGTTTCGAAACAAATGCTAGTGCCTCCAAAACCACTAATTATTGTAATACGCAAAATTCTAAAAAAGCTGAAATAACACGGTTTATATCAACATGGAACACTTTAAAAAAAAAGACATGGTACATGAGGATATGACAACCTTAGTGATGCTGGCGATGGTCATTGGTGGTCATGAAGATTGATGTGATGACTGATAATGGTGGTGATTATGTTGATAAAGATGTCTATGGTAGTGATGATGGTGACGATGGTAGTAATGATGATGATGGTGGCGATGGTAGTAATGATGATGGTGGCAATGGTAGTAGTGACGATTATGATGGTGGCGATGGTAGTGATGATGATGATGGTGACGATGGTAGTGATGACGATAATGATGACCAGTGATCATGGTAGTGACGATGATGATAGTGGCGATGTTAGTGATGATGATGATGGTGACGATGGTAGTGATGACGATAATGATGACCAGTGATCATGGTAGTGATGATGTGATAGTGGCGATGTTAGTGATGACGATGATGATGGTGACGACGTTAGTGATGATGATGATTATGGTGATCATGGTAGTTATGATATGATGGTGACGATGTTAGTGACGATGATGATGGTGGCGATGTTAGTGATGACGATGATGGTGACAATAGTAGTGAAGATGATGATGCCAATGGTAGTAATGACGATGTTGATGGTGACGATGGTAATGATGATGATGGTGACGATGGTAATGATGATGATGGTGACGATAATAGTGATCATAATGATGGTGACGATAGTGATGATGGTGACGATGGTAGTAATGACGATGATGATGGTGACGATGGTAGTGATGATGGTGACGATGATAGTAATGACGATGATGGTGACGATGGTTGTGATGGCGATGATGGTGACGATGGTAGTGATGATGATGGTGACAATAATAGTGATGATAATGATGGTGACGATAGTGATGATTGTGACGATGGTAGTGATGGCGATGACGGTGATCATGGTAGTAATTATGACGATGGTGAGAATGGTAGTGATGGCGATGAAGGTGATCATGGTAGTAATTATGACAATGGTGACGATGGTAGTGATGACGATAATGGTGGCGATGGTAGTGATGACGATGGTGGTGATGGTAGTGATGATGATGGTGTCAATGGTAGTAATGACGATTATGATGGTGGCGATGTTAGTGATGACGATGATGGTGGCGATGTTAGTGATGATGATGATGGTGACAATGGTAGTAATGACGATGTTGATGGTGACGATGGTAGTGATGATGATGGTGACGATAATAGTTATGATAATGATGGTGACGATAGTGATGATGGTGACGATGGTAGTAATGAAGATGATGATGGTGATGATGGTGACGATGTTAGTAATGACGATAATGGTGACGATGGTTGTGATGGCGATGATGGTGACAATGGTAGTGATGATGATGGTGACGATAATAGTGATGATAATGATGGTGACGATAGTGATGATGGTGACGATGGTAGTGATGGTGACGATGGTAGTGATGGCGATGAAGGTGATCATGGTAGTGATTATGACGATGGTGACGATGGTAGTGATGGCGATAATGGTGCGATGGTAGTGATGACGATGGTGGCGATGGTAGTGATGATGATGGTGGCAATGGTAGTAATGACGATTATGATGGTGGTGATGGTAGTGATGACGATGGTGTGCGATGGTAGTGATGATGATGGTGGCGATGATAGTGATGACGATGGTAGTGATGACAATGATGATGGTGGTGACAATGTTAGTGATAAAGATAATGATGGTGACGATGTTTGTGACGATAATGATGGTAACGATGGTAGTGATGACGATGGTCGCAATGGTAGTAATGACAATGATGATGCTGATGATGGTAGTAATGATGTCGATTGATAATAATATTGATGATAGTGATGGTGATAATGAAGTTGGTGGTGATGACCCAGATAGTTTTGATAATGGAAATAATGGTATTAGTGACAATATAGTTGCAGTAATGGTAATGGTGATGGCAATGACTTTGAGAAATTTGAACAGTAAAAAACTTTCACGACGTCCAAACTCTGTTTGCTGTATATAGATAAAACAGGTTCTTTGCAGTTGGGGTCACGTGACCACAGTTACCTTAAATCAATAAGCTATGACAAAATGACATTCAGAAATGGAAAGAGCAAGTTGATATTAGTAAAAGGGCAAAGTCTCAGTTAATTAACTTAGAATATATGTATGTAAAAACGGCAAGCTACGGACGATATGATATTTTCCAAGGATTTTTACTAGTAATAGCTATCGCTAAGTGCCAACGAGCAATGTTTCTCTTTTTAAAACGACAATCTTTTTTATAAAATGTCATTGATAAAATGAATCGAATTACATAGCCGCTGTTTGTTCGCCATGCTGCCTTGATGTCACAAGGTTAACGCACTGTGATTGGTCCATTTTAAGTCAAAAGGACTCTGACATTACACCATAAAATCTTACATTACTTACATCTATCTGGATCACTCAAGATTTTTTTTTCGCCTGTATAGGTCTTTCGCACGGCTCTATAATGCTGCCTCGTGTTTTTGCTCGGCTGGCTCGTTGGCAATAACTGAAGGGCATGGCCATTTTCACATACATTTCCTAAGGAAAATTTTGATTTTATATTCGTTATCATTTTTAAAGTTCTTTACGTTGAGACTTGAAATTATGCCTTCTAACAAATGTTAACCTGCTCTATCCATTTGCAAACATCGTTTTCTCATAACTAATTGATTTAATGTGGGTGTGGTCACGTGACCTCTAACTGCAGAGTATCTATTGGTCTAAAAAGTGATTAGCTTCTAATAACGAAACATTTCCAGGCGACAGTTGATTTTCTTAGCAAATTTTTTATCCTTTGTTTATCAACTCTTGGATAAGACTTTCTTGTCAAAACTGTGCCTCAATTTTGATAAAATTGGTGTCATTTCAAATTTAAAAATTGACAAAGCAGTTACAGTCAATTGTAGTTAACTGTTAATGCATATCATATCATAATGTAACAGAATACTGTAGCTAAACTGCATAATTACTGCTTAAGCTTGACTATTGATAAGACTATTTGTAAGTGATGCTGTTATGTTAATGTTAAAGAACTAACTAGTAATGCAACTTAATTATGCATACATGCAACAGAGCGATGAAGAAGATGAAGAAAGTAAACCAAGGGTGAGTGATTTGGGAGTATTTTGTTCATATCAGGGTCCTTAAAAATCCTGGAAATCCTGAAATTGGGGAAAATCCTAGAAGTCTATAAATTCGGGTCATTGAAAATCCTGGAATGGGCAAAACAAAATTTCTTTTTAATTCCATAAATAATCTAAATAAGCTGTTTGTTCAAATTCTTTTGATTTGAAAACAGTTTTAAAAACAAAAAAAAACATGATTCTATTTAAGCTTGTATTTTGACCGGAAGCAACGCAATTAATTAATTGGTTGTTTTTCGTTGTCAGGGTTCAAACAATTCAGTAAAGCCAATTTATAATGGCAGTCCCTTTAAGGTTATATCTGCTTTCATGGAGTTTTTTGTGCGTATTTGTTTCTTCCATTATTCCCTCGTACCTTTTTTATGGTATAAACAATGTTGTAGCTATGATTTTATTGCTGTCGGCAATGTTGTTGCAGTTGGCATCGTTGCAGATGACATTGCAGTTGACATCATTGCAGATGACATTGTAGTTGGCATCGTTGCAGATGACATCGTTGCAGATGACATCGTTGCAGATGACATTGTTGCAGATGACTTGCTGCTGCTGACATTGTCGTTGCAGATTACAGCAAATTTGACAATTTTATTGCTGTTGACTTTGTTGTTGCCGTTGACATTCTTATTGAGCACTGTTGAAATGCTTCTTGATGTTAATGTTGTTGATGCTGTTGCTACGTTTTCTTTTTGGCTGGATAGAAATATTTAATTGGCCGTTCCGAAATTCAGCAGGGGACTGGGGCGAGTTTCAAATTTTAACCAATCGATAAACTGACACCACCACATGAAAGATCGTGTTGAGATTGGTCTTTGAACTAAGTGTGATGCTTTTAGGACGAACAGAAACTGAGCTATGAACCTTGAAATATAGTTCAAAATCCATACAAACGT
>JAOBAY020055731.1:0-13091 GCA_025331085.2 Zoanthus sociatus
GGGGTAGGTAAATGAGTACCAGCATTTGCTGGGAGCTAACCTGCGATGGATTAGTGTCCCGTCCAGGGGGAGTCAAATACTTTCATCCGCTTAACACTACAGAAACTGGAGATACGCGTCGGCTCCATGGGCCACTAGGCTCGTAAAGAATTTAGCTTTTTTTAAACAAATACTTAGGGAACAATTTTGTTATTACGTCCTTGCAGTCCCAAGAATTCTAAAAAAACGTCTTTTCACGTTCTAATTTTGGCGATAACTCTGTGTAGGTGCTCAGCTCGATGTATTCCAATTAACACTTCTTGACTGAGACTGAGGGAAACAGTATGTTTTGTGGTCTAGAGACCCCCATGTTTCCTGAGGCAGAGCCGAGGAAAACATGGCCGTCCAGGGACCACAAAACATACTGCTCTCCCGAGGTTAAGTTCAATAAGTTTTTTTTGTTATATACCAACTATCAAAGAAGAACAAAAACCAGCTTTTAAAAACAAAAATTTATTATCCAAACTTGTGTTTTGTTAGCTTTTGTAATCACACCAAATTACAATTAACTTCCGGTTTTGTTAATTACCGTCCCATAGCATAATCTTGCCCACTGAGCGCTTGTTTGCTGGGAAACAGCGAACCTTGTTCACGTGCGCGTGATGTGCTCTCGTCCAGTAGGAGTACGAGAAAAATGGACTTTGATAGTTGGTATATAACAATAGCAGTTATCGTATTTTTTTTATCGTATTTACTATTGTTCTTTGCCATCGGCGTTGCTATACTCATTGCTTAAACCCCTAATGTAAGCAATAGGCCCTTTGCAGTTGGGGGTCATGTGACACCTGCTACCTTAAAACAATCAGCTATGACGAAATAGTATCCAAAAATGGAAAGACATGTTCGACATTAGTAAGATGGCAAAGTTTTAGCTCTTTACCTCAAATATGTAAGTAATGACAAGCAACAAAAATAGGATATTTTCAAATGATTTGTATGACTGAAGAGCAAGACTTGCTCTCCAGTACCATTTTCACGTACGTTTCCGTAGAAAAATTTTGATTTTATTTATTCGCTGTCATTTTTGAAGTACTTAACGTTGAGTGTTGAAACTATGCCTTCTAACTAATATTAACTTGCCCTTTCCATTTGTGAACATCATTTGGTTGTAACTAATTAAATAAAGGTGGGTGTGGTAACGTGACATCTAACTGCAAAGGGCCTATTGCGAACGAGAAGTCTAAATAAAACTTATAGGCCATTCCGAAATTGCGCAGGGACCTGGTGCGAGTTTTAGAGTTTAACCTATAGATATTCTGACGCCACCACATGAAATATAACGTGTTGAGAGTTGTCATTTGACAATTTGATGCTTTTAGAGTAAACAGAGGGTAGGTTATGGACCTTGAAACAGGGTTCCAAATCCATACCAATCTTTATTTCATTAGACCGGCAGACGAACATAAAACCTAGATACAGAAGAGGGTGGGTTTGGGGGTGTAGGTGGGGATGCGATGTTGCTGCATGGGCCACCCTGCTTGATAAAGATTTAGCTTGTATTTGGAAGAGTACGAATATAGAAAAAAAAAACGGTAATAGAAATTTTTAATTATGTAAAATACAAGTTCCAAAAGAACAGGAAAAGCTCACTGATCGGGGGATTTTTCTTGAATGACAACATAATGATATAATATTGTATTGGCAATCCTCAAATTAAAGTTGAATTTTAAAAGGAGTTCTTTGGGTTATTTATATGGAGTGTTTGTTCGCGACTCATGCGTTACGAATTTCTAATGATCATGTATCAAACATTCTCGTGACAGTATCGTGCGCTTCACAAACGGATGAAGCAAGTTGAGAAGAATAAAGAAAAGCTAACTGAAGAAGTGCAAAAAGGCCACAAACGGGTCGGACAGTTACAGGTGTGTGATGATAATCATTCTCCTGGTAGTAAGTTGACAAATAATTCGTTCAAGTAACAAATATTTATGTTTAAAATGGGTAAAAGTGTGTCACAATTGAGTACATTAGGGGATTTTCATATCTGATCCGACATTATAGTAGACTTGCAAGCTCATGCATGTACAAAGTCACGGCAACCAGTAACAACGGAGAAAAGCGAACCAGGATTTTGCTAGATTTGAAAATAGTTAAAAAGAGGAAGGTTGATGAAGAACAAGATGAGAATGATCGAGGCAGCAATCGGGGTAAGATGTGTTTTGTGGGGTCTCCCCCTACTCTTTTGCATCTCCGGCTACTCCAGATCTTTTTGACAACCCTGTGATAAAGGAAGCAATGTCGTTGGTGGTGATGGTAGTGATGGTGGCAATGCTGATGGTGATGATGATAATGTGTTAATGTTTATAATGGTGATAACAAAATTTTAAGGTGTTATTAGTGATAATGGTGATGATAGTTGGGGTGCTAATGGTGATGATAATAAATTTTGTAATGGTGATGATAATGGTAATGATGATGATAATGAAGGTTGTAATGGTGATGATGATGTTGGTAATGGTGATGATGATGTTGGTAATGGTGATGATAATGGTAATGATGATGATAATGAGGGTTGTAATGGTGATGATAAAGGTAATGGTGATGTAGTGAAGGTTGTAATGGTAATGATGATGAAGGTGGTAATGGTGATGATAATAAATTTTGTAATGGTGATGATGATGGTAATAGTGATGATGATGATGGTAATGGTGATGATGATGGTGGTAATGGTGATGATGTTGTGGGTGGTAATGGTGATGATGGTAATGGTGATGATGGTATGGTGATGATGATAATGGTGATGATGGTAATGGTGATGATGATGATGATGATGATAATGGTGATGATGACTGTAATGGTGGTGATGATGATTGTAATGGTGATGATGATGAAAGTGGTAATGGTGATGATAATGAAGGTGGTAATGGTGATGATGATAATGAAGGTGGTAATGGTGATAATGATAATGAAGGTGGTAATGGTGATGATAATGAAGGTGGTAGTGGTGATGATTATGCTAATGGTGATGAGAATGATAGCAATTGGATTATTGCGTAGTTGGATTATTATGTTAGTATTAATGATGCTAAAGATTAAATGACTAGTGATATTCTTATGGAATAATGAGATTATCATCGTGATCATGGAAGCAGCGGTGATAAGGGTAACGATAGCAATCATACTGATAGGGGTGGAAGAGGCCCTTTTTGTTCTTGTTGTTAAAGGAAAAGAAACTAAATAACAAATGTTTGAAAAGATTGTTGATCTTCTTTGTCGTTTTTCTTACAAGGATGAACTGGATACTACGAAGCGTAGTTACGAGACCCAATTGTCCATGATGAGTGAACATCTTTGTGGAATGAATGAAAAACTCACATCGCAGAAAGACGAAATTGATGCTTTACGAATTGGGAAACCTAAGCGACCAGGAAAGAAATAAAACTATTTTTGCTTATGATATTTCTCAAAGTACTAATATGAAGTTTAAAAGTGATAATTTACTGGACTGTGCCTTAGGAGACGTCGTATGTAATTACTTAAAGTGCAACTACTAATCCTTCTTCTTGTTTTTTGTATCAATTTATTTATCATACAATATTAAACACTTTTGCGAAAACGTTATTGATTTTGGTCAAATCTCCCTTAAAATTGTATGATTAATAAAAACAAGAAAAGGAATTAGTTGCACTTTCATCAGATGTTTTTCAGTCCTTAATGTAACTTCTTTTATTTTTAATAAATCTGAAAAATTGTTGGTTTTCGGTGGCAAAAAACGTTTTGGAACTAGCTCATAAAGAATTTTATAATTGAAAATAATGGCAATGCCGTTAGGAGTTCTAACATTTTAATCTCATATAAAATTTTAGTAAAAAGAAACAGGGTAATTTTCGAGTTGATTTACCTGCACTATTTGGTATGCCCGATATTTATATATATGTATACACAGTTACTATAAAGCCCGATGGGGAGAGGACAATTTTTGGTATTTTGAAGTAAACTTGTTTAATTGGTATAAAATGTGAACATAAAGTCCCCTTCGTGGAGAAGGTGAGTATATTTGGTCACGATCTCCTATGTTGATTCGACTTATCCGAGTATGGCTGGCTAGCTTGCGAGCGGTGGATGATTTTGTGAACATGTAGTACAATGTCAGCGGTCATATGTAAATCAAGTTTTCTTTTTCAAGTAAAGAAACCAAAGCTGTGCATTATACCGTGACAAAACGCAACGGGCATTTCAGAACATTAAGAGAAAAACAGAAAACACAGGCCACAGGTGAGTGTAAAGCGAAGCGAACCAGAGTGCGTTAAGAACAATTTCGAGTTCATTATATTGGCAGCAAGTGGGTGTATTTGCAAACAAATTACGAACTGAAAGTAGCTAACCATTTAACATGCAATCTGAGTTCACTGCATGACAAGGCGCAATACATAAGTTAAGGAACTTGTAGCAAGAGCTTGAAAAAAACAAAATTCTTTAAATTAATTAAGTATATAATTGAATTGGCATTTTACGTTCAAATGGAATAAAATAGAAATCACAAAAGCTGTACACGAAGAAAGATTTTGAAAATAGAAATTTCACAAATTAACGCGAAGAAGATCATTTTCAGAAGCAAGTAGCGAAGTTTTGACTAAAATGTGTCAAAAGCTGAAGTTTGATTGTAAGAGAAATGTAGCAAATTCTTTGTTTTAGAATTTATCAGCATGTCCTTTAGGAAGTAAGTTCAATGTCTTAATAAAACAGAAGAACTCAACCATTATTTTTAGTATTTTCACACGTGGTCATCCCCGATTTAGTACTGACTAAAAATCGCAATTTTAAGTGATATTGTCAAAAAAGGTCAGAAATATACTTATTTTCGCTCTCAAATATTCGCCAAAACAAAGTAAACCAATTTCAATAATTATAAATCCGGTACTCAGTAAATCTGGAAAAGGTTGAATTCTATTTTAAAAGATCAAACAGAAAAACTGTTTAAAAATATCGCAAACTGCTTAGTAAGAAACCCCCAAACTTCAAACATATTTAAACTGCGCAAAAATTACTGGACGTGCGCCAAAAAATCCTCCAAATTATCTAACTTGAGTGCATACTCCGATAAACAACAACCTTTACTGGAGTACAAGCTCAATAAAAATATAATTTTGATTCATATATTCATTGGTTTGAGTTTATTGAAGACTCGGCCGTGGTTGAATCGAGAACGAGCCTAGTGGTCCATGGAGCCGGTGCTTATCCGGTTTATGTAGTGTAAACGGATGAGAGTCTTTGATTCCCCCTGGATGGGACACTCAACCCATTGCAGGTTAGCTCCCAGCAAACGCTGGTACTCATTTACCTACCCCGGAAGGATGGAATTTATGAGTTGGTTTAGGCGGAAAAGAAGGTCACATAAATATTCGAATCTCGGCAAACTTCCGGGATCGAACTGGGAACCTTGTGGTTGGAAAGCAGAGATCTTACCAAGTGCGCCAACCACGACCGCCCCGGTTAAATCAAGAAACAAAGATTAACGTTCATAACCGCACGGTCTTGCCGGCTGGTGACAGATAAACCGAAATCACGTGATCGATTTATACCACTTGCCGGCGCGGATTTTGTACAAGGAACGAGGGTTGCTTATTGAGCTATTCTAGAATATGAATTTAGTGTCAAAAAATCCATTGACATTGTAGAATCGTTTTTGTAATAGTTGGTGACAGATTAAACAGAAATCACGTGATCGATTTTGATCAATTGCCGGCGCAGATTTTTTACAGAGAACGAAGGTTGCTTGTTAAACTATTCTAGAATATGAATTTAGTGTCAAAAACCCATTGACATTGTAGAAGCGTTTTTATTCAATAACGTCAGTTTCTTCGTCGTTCAGTGACTCTTATCTTTCTTTAAAACCTTACTTTTTCAAGCCTATCGTTATTCTCAAAGTGCTTTTTTAAAAGTAGTAATTGTTTTTTTGTACACTAAAATACTTTAGTCGAATTACGTAATTCATACTTAAAATTGATATTGTAATAGTTCGAAAAGCGAGGAAAAGAGTGTATGTCTTCATTACTGACGCAAGAATAAGTATTTTATAATCTTTATTTCATACCACTCTCGATAGTTTGATTCAACCCTGAAAAAAAACCCCGTTGCATATGATTTGTTTGACTTGTTTTCCAAGCGTTTTGCTTAATTTACGTGTTCCAATCATAGGTGGAAAACGCCACGATCAGCGACAACGGTGCTGCGTCACACATTGCGAACACTAATTGTTTCAAATTTAGCTATGGTTAAGTATACCACGCAATGGCTGTTTAGGTCTCCATGCTTTACCGTCATGGCAATGCGCAGCATAGAAATACAACGATCTTGATTTACGTGTAGGTGTATTTTGTTTTAGCTGGTGCGTCAATGCCAATATTAACGTCCTTTTTAGATTCTACTAGCACTCTTGTTGACAAATATGCCAACAGACCCTCCACCCCTAGTTTCTGATTCATCATAACGAGTGCGTACGATTCAGCTTCTGCTTCAAACGCAGCGGTAATGGCCGCCGCGTCGGCTTCTGCTTTGGTTAGCGCCACCCTTGCGTCTGACTGCGCTTTCTCCACGCTAATCGTGGCTTGAGCACTCGCCTCTTCTTTTGTCGTCCTTGCCTGCGTAAGCAAACGTGGCCTTTGGGATTTCGCAACTTGAATATTTTCTTTTGCAGTCTCTTTGTCCTTTAGTGCCGTCTCGTAGCCCTTTGGTCTTAAAATGCTACTGATCTGAAGATCTGTTATGTCTGTGCTGACTGTGTTAAACTGTTCTGCCGTGTGACTGCGCACAGATTCTTGGAAGATAGCTCGCTGAGACTGAAACTGAGTGGTGTTGAATTTGCTGCAGGCATCGTGGACAGCGGACCTTGCCATACTCCTAAGTCATGGTAAAGATTCAAACATTTTGTGTCAGCGGTAAATATAAAGAAGTAAACTATAATATAGTATAGAGCGTTTTCACCTGACGTCATGGCAGCCATTTGGTTATTTTAGAATTTAGAAGTTAGAATTTTGATTATTGTTTTTGTTTAGGACGTCAGCATGGCTGTTAAGCCTATTGTCTTTTGTACCTCTTGGGATTGTGTGAAAACACTCCATACTGCAGAAAGCTTCGTGATTGGCGTAGCTGCTAAAATCTCTCTTATAGATAGCACATGCGCACTAGTACTTCATTGAAGCCACTAAAACGGGCATTAAGATTACGTTTGTAACTGGCTTTACCCTTTTAAGCCACCATGGAAAAGTGAGTTTGAATGTTATCAGCCATGCATGGGAAGCTGTTGCCTCTTCATATTAGGCCTCATAAGCATTGCATAACTAATAAACAGACTCAGATTCCCACACCAAATAAGTGACATTTAAAATGAATTAATGTCACGCTTTCATTGCCATGATCACAAGGTCTGGAGTTTTTCAAACCACCAAACAATTTAGTTCACAGTGTCTTATCGTGATGGATCTTATCCCGGTCAGAAGGAGTCAAATACTTTCATCCCCCTAACACAACAGAAACGGAATATAAGACGCGTCTCCAAATGCCTCTAGTCTCCTAAAAGGACTTAGCTTTTATTGTTGTTTAAAGAACAAACGTAACGACGGACTTACTGGATTTTGCCAGTCAACTCGGCTGAACAGTTACATACAAGTTTCTGTTTCGGCTAATCCGAGATGGATTAGTCCTTGTTCGTCCCCAGAAAAGGGTTTTTATTTCGTGTACAAGTCACAGAAATAAGCAAATAAATGAAATATAAAGTTTTCCCCAAACCTGGTATTAACCAGTGCACAAGCGTTTGCTAGATTCTGTGTCTTTCCAATTTGACCAACCCATTCTTGGGTTTCGTAACAAGGTTGAAAATTACAGCACCCATCTAACTAGTTGTAAGATTACAGTTCATTTACTTTATTACATGACACGGCCGGATAGAACTTTATGTTCCCTAAAATGTCAGATTCCCTAAAACTGCTTCTTCTGACCCCGTTGCCAGTCTTAAACATCTACTAGACAATAATTGATTTAACGCACCTGAGTATTTTTAGATAATTCTTGTGATTTTCAAACTCAACGATGATGTTTCTGACGTTTTTCGGTCGGGCTCGGTACTGAAACTCCAG
This sequence comes from Zoanthus sociatus, assembly GCA_025331085.2. Lineage (NCBI taxonomy): Eukaryota > Metazoa > Cnidaria > Anthozoa > Zoantharia > Zoanthidae > Zoanthus > Zoanthus sociatus. The sequence goes on from JAOBAY020055731.1 coordinate 8,115, forward strand.
GTTGATTGTGATTTCCACGCCGTCTTTGTTGAGGCATTTCAAGTTGGTAAACTTAAGAGTTTTGAACACGCTGGGGAATATGATGAAGTAAAACCCCGGGGGACCACTGTGGAGTCCGGATGTTTTCACTTCGTCATAAAGTATTTTTTGATGTGTATCGTAAGCCACGCCCACTGAAAACAAGCATGATAGTTTATAATGCTTCATCCAAACAATTATAATAACAAATAATTACTGAACAATGATAAAAACAGTAGTAATGATGCAGACTCTCATGATAAAGATGAGGATGATGATGATGATTGTGTTGCTGGTGATGATGATATCGACGGTAATGATGATGACGACGGTATAATGATGATGACGACGGTAATGATGATGACTACGGTAATGATGATGACGACGGTAATGATGACGGTAATGATGATGACGACGGTAATGATGACGGTATTGATGATGACCACAATAATGATTATGACGACGATAATGATGACAACAGTAATGATTATATCGACGGTGATGATGACGACAGTAATGATGATGAAGACGGTAATGATGATGAAGATGGTAATGATGATGACGACGGTAATGATGACGACGGTACTGATGTCGATGGTAATGATGACTACGGTAATGATGATGACGGTAATGATGAAGACGGTAATGATGATGAAGATGGTAATGATGATGACGACGGTAATGATGATGAAGATGGTAATGGTGATGAAGACGGTAATGATGATGACGACGGTAATGATGTCGACGGTAATGATGATGACGACGGTAATGATGTCGATGGTGATGATGACGACGGTGATAATGATGACGACGGTAATGATGATGACGGCGGTAATGATGACGACGGTAATGATGACGGTAATGATGATGACGACGGTGATGATGACGACGGTAATGATGACGACGGTACTGATGTCGATGGTAATGGTGACGACGGTAATGATGATGAAGACGGTAATGATGATGAAGACGGTAATGATGATGAAGACGGTAATGATGACGACGGTAATGATGATGAAGATGGTAATGATGATGACGACGGTAATGATGATGACGACGGTAATGATGTCGACGGTAATGATTATGACGACGGTAATGATGTCGATGGTGATGATGACGACGGTGATGATGACGGCGGTAATGATGACGACGGTAATGATGACGGTAATGATGATGACGACGGTAATGATGACGACGGTAATGATGTCGACGGTGATAATGACAATGATACGACGTTGATGGTGATGATGAGGATGGTGGCAATGACGATTTTTATGCTGCTGCTGATGACGATAATGATGATGATGATGATCGGCTTATGATGACGATGGTGATAATGACAACGGCGTTCATGAAGGTGATGGTAAAAATAATGAGGGTTCTTATGATATGAAAACGACGCTGTTGATAGTGGTTGCAAGTCTATGAACCCGAATGGTTCCCCAACTGTTTTCTATTCGCTGGTAGAAAACAGTCACAAACATCCAGTGAAAATCCAGCTTCTGTAGTTTTGACTAATCTCAATACTTGTTAAATGCAATAAACGAAAAATGCATCAAAACTTAGCAACAAAAGCTACAAGACAATCCCCGATATCTCAGACGAGGAAAAATAAAACCCGTCACTCGGCTTATAAAAAAATGGGACTGGTAGACCAATTTTATGCTAAAATTACATCCTTCCCGAGTATAGACCTATTTCTTAAATGGGGACTATTTAATTATTCTTTGGTCTACGTCTATATTCATATCAGCCTCACTAGCCTCGTTTGGGGTAAGATATTTTTTTGAATTTTCTGCTCGAACACGAACCTAGTGAGGCTAATTTGAATGAAGACATAAGCCGAATTTTAAAATAGTTGCCATTTATGAGTAAGGTTTATGTATGATCATCCCCGTTTTCGAACCTCATTTGAAAACAAACTCCGTGTCAAAGTAAAATAAGAACTTTATGTAGAAAGGAAGAATTCAGGAATAAAACTTGTTTTGATAGCGTGGAGACAGCCCAACAATCGTAATAAATACGTGTGAAAGTGCACTGATTGTGATAAACGAATTAACTGTTTCTGTTATTAAAACAAAGAAAGATTTTTATCAATAGAGTCGAAACAATGTTTCATTAGGAATTGCAGGTCAAGTTTACTTAGTTTTATAATGAACTTTTGTGACACAGAAAATTTGCTTAGTTTTACTAGAAAGAATTATTCAGTCATTATTGGGTTTTAGGAGAACTTTTATCAAAAAAGACTTATTTTACAATACATGTAGTTAATCTATTCAATCAAAAATTCAGAAAATGGTACGGGTAATCTTAAATTGACACGGCAACCTTGGATTCAAAGGAAAACGAGTTTTTTAATAAAATAATTGTGATACCAAAAAATCCTTTAGTTTGTTTTTAAAGCTGTAGCGAATGAAAGTATATGCCTTGGCTGACCTAAGACGTTTAACAGGAGAAGAATAATTTTCTGACTAATTCGGTTATTTAATTATATTTATGATTATAGCATTAAATCTAAACAGCGCCATCTAAAACAGAGATTAATAGAAAGCTGGATATCGCCACACAACTACAAGTTTAAGGAATATGAAACTCGTTTGAATGAAAACTATCATATATATGTATAAATTTCAAAACTAAAGCTATTTACTCATTTGTTGCGTAAATGCTAATTCAAAGAAACATAAAATAACTGGTTCCTATTCACCTACTTTCCACTGTCGCAGAGTTGCGAGAATATAGGGCGCGATTATACTGTCGTAGAGGACGTCAGGAGGACTTTAACGAGCGTCAGTAAGGACTTCTAGGATAAATTCGTGGTCATGGAGCGACGTCCCAACTGTAAAAACTAACTGACCGTAAAATGTTGACGCTAAAATTTGTTGTCGTTTCATTGCGGTACTGTAATTTACTCAACTTTCACGCGCGCTAAGGCCGGCCGACTTTAATCGTGTCGTTTTTATGCTAGACGGCTTAGTTGTCGAGAAGGGAAGTTTGTCTCATTAAGAACATCGTTTGGATGTCCTTAACAAAAGATTGCTTAAAGGCATGTGGACGTCAACGTCCTCCGAGTTATATTCTCGTTTTACTTCAAAGAAGATGTCTCTGGTATAAACTCTGCTGTAATGTCGCATTCCGCTCTTGGGCATGTTGTGTACATAAATTGTTATTTTCCTGGGCCATATTAAATTAATATCAATTTGTATCAGCTTGTTATTTACATACATTGATAACTGCTTCACTTTTTTTCCTGCAAATATAGATAATTTTGGGTCGCTCGGACGACAAATAAAAATCAGCGGGGAAGGCCTACCAGTGGTTATAGTGAAGTTTACATTGATTATTTTTTCAGTCTTGAACTGCTTAGGGCTTATTTCAGTTGAAGTCCGATACAACTAACTGAAGTTAATTGACAACCGCTTCTCAACAAAGCCAAAAATTTAAAAACGTTTGATTTCGCTTATATATATCATTCAAGCGGACGTCTTGCTAAGTAATGTTTTGTGAAATGGGGCTGAACGAATGGTCTTTACACAACCTTAATTCAGCTTATACAAAATGTCATAAGCATTTCGTTTTACCGAAAGAACGTAGTAATAGCAAGTGAATAATTAATTTGACAAAATATTTCAATTTACGAAATTACCTTCTGTACTGCTGAGCCGAGTGAACGAACTGGCAAGTAATCCGATAATCAGTGCGAGAACACAAACAGTCGCTACTAAAATAGCTGTCTTCTTTGGTTCCATAGCCATAATTTCATTTACTAATTCTCAAACATAGAAGTCACTCGACAAATCGTTTTGAACAACTTTAATCTTCTCGTTAACATAAGTCTGCTCTAAAAATACAAGTTCAATTAAAAGTTCTCTCTTTGTTATATTATGTAACAAATTGTTTGTTGTTAAACACAGTCCATGGCAACAGGAATGTAATGCATCAATTTATATATAGATCACGTAGACTGGAACTTTGTCTTTGATCAAATCGACTGACCCACTACCAAAATCTCGCACAAAATGGCACCCGAGAGAAAGCACAAAGTTGTTTTTGTCGGTGTCTCGATAATTCTTATCATTTTTCTGGCATTACTACTTTCCAGTTATTCCGACGTTCACTATTACCAGGTAAGTTTTAAAACCAAGCATATTTAGCAAAATATTGTTATTTTAAAACCAGTTAAGAAGTTCTGCAGTACGACTTATTAATCGATAAATATCAACAAATAACCAAACAGTCATATAACTGAAAGATAAACCTGTCGGTGGATTTTTTCATTTTTTCCTCGCGTTTTCAATCATCAAAACACTATTCATGCATTTTAGAATAATTAAGAGATTTTGCATATATGAAAGTTTTAAAAGAAACAACCAATAATTGTTATACTTGTCCTATTCAGTATGTTTGAGCATATTAAGTTTAGAGTATTTATTTAAAAGGGTATTTTCACTGGTTTTTTTTTTTTACTCACAATCAGCAGGCTCAGATTTTCCGACTCCGAGAGCAATCTATTTTTTTTTCTAATATCCTCATTGGTCCACAAGGAAATGCATCAGAACGCATATATGAAGTTAATTGAACTTGTCTATAGGAGTCCGTTATGGTTAATCGTCCCTGACAAAAGGCAAAAATAACGAGTGTCAATCGGAATTAAAAACATTTGTCATTCTGTAGTTTTTTGTAAAATTACGTAAGTCATATTTACTTCAGTGAATCGAAAATGAATTTACAGAGCCACAGGCAACCCATGCAAATAAACAGTGTGGACTTGGAAAGTGCAGTATTTGTATGAAATCTATAGATTTGCAATTTTACTTTGCTATTGATTCCGTGTTAGTAAGAAAGTAGGTAAGTTAGTTCAGGGGCCGCGGAGCGAGTTTTAGAGTGGGGGGGGGAGGGGGGGGGCAAAATTTTGAGTCAACTGAGAAATATTTTTACATGAGATAAGATCGGAAGAGC